>JAGYYJ010003101.1:0-103528 GCA_019671005.1 Hibiscus mutabilis | reverse complement strand
ATTATACAAGGTCCCGTGGCTACGTCCCCTGTTATCCAGTGGATCCCATGGTTCTCCCTGACCAATCACATCCCCAGCAGTCCCCATTGAGCCATGGGGAATCTAGTGAGCCACAGCAACGGAAACCAAAGGCAAGCCGTTGCCAGCCTCAGTTGTCCCAGATGCAAGATAATGTAGATATTGGTATCGTCTGAACACTGTTTCTTTGTCAATCTAGGAACTATCCGCTTACACTTGTGTAGTTGTGTTTATTTAAATTGTATAGATGGTCTTATCTTCTATGCTATATTGCTATTTGATAATTTAACCATCAGCACCAGGGAAAGCATTAACGAAGAATTATCCGAAATAGCCTTTAGTTGCTTGTTAAATTGCATCAGCTAAGAGTTATTTTGGTTAGATGATGTGAAAGTTTGTAGATAATCTTTATTTGAAAACGCATGGATACTTTCAGTCTTGATGTAACTTCTTCGTATTAGCTTTTCTTTTTGGGTGGCACATCTAGTTTTCTTTCCCCTTTTTGCAGAACATTCTCACACATTGCTTACAGATTCTACCGTGAGGGGTATTACACGTGCACTCAAGTATTCTGCCGGTCCTAACACCAACAAATCTAACCAAGTAAATCAGGAGCAGTTGGGCCGTGACAAATCCCAGCCCGAGCAGACCCCACAGAGCGAACAGCAGTTCACAAAAAAGAGGAGAGGAAGAGGTCCTACTCGCTGCCGCTTCTTGGACGACCTGACAGAAGGTGAGCGGATATTTGTCCAGATGAACGAGTTTGGACAGCCTGTTGGTCCAAATGCATACAAGCTAAGCTGCTTCCTGGGGACTATAGCACGAAATGGACACAGAACACCCCTTACTTTTATTCACTGGAGGGCAATGCCAAATTCTTATAAAGTGGACATGTGGGAATATGTTCAGGCATGATAGAACGTTTGCTCTGTCCTTTTGTGTCATATTACTTCCCTGTTCATTGACATTTTGCCTTTTCCATTTGCTATATAGACAAAGTTTGACATTGATCCAAGTGGCAAGACTTGGGTCATGCAGGCTATTGCTACAAAATGGAGGGACTGGAAAGCAGTTTTAAAGGCAACGTATTACGATTCTCTTAAGACGGACGAAGAGCGCTTGAAGGTACGTGATCCAAGGGTTGTTCCTGAGCAATGGCCAAGCCTTATGTCATACTGGAACTCTGATGAGATGAAGGTACATGCTGAGAAGTGATTGTCAATTCAAAATACCTCTATTTTGCTGCAAATTTTATTGGTAGTCAACGTTAAAATGTGTAAACTTGTCTGTAATTTCCATTCGTAGAAGCGTTGTGCAAAAAATAAGGCTAACCGTCAAAGACAGACGTTTGGACATTCATCAGGGACCAAGAGTTATGCAAGGATATGTGAGGAGGAGGTGATTTCTCGTTTTCTGTAGTTACATACATGTTTCATATTTTGCTTTGGCCATGTTTGAAAGAAGTTGTTGCTTTTGTTGTGGAAATAGCGAAACAAGAGGCCTGATGGGAAGGAACCAACTAGAGCTGAGCTTTATATATTAACACATACACGGAAGAATGGACAGCCTGTTGATGAGACTGCGGCAAAATTAATTGTATGTATAAGTAATTCGACTGTGCTTTTACTAATTGCAGTTCTGTATGTAAATATTGTGCATCCGCCCTTGATAAATTTTGCAAGTTGAACGGTTGTGTTTTTCTCTGCAGTCAAAGATCCGTGAACAAGAAGCTAAGAAGCAGAATACCTCACAATGTAGCGATGAGTCAAATGACACCTTGTGTCAAGTAATGGGAGAAGAAAAAGGCGACTGTGTGGAAACTTCTGGAATGGGTCCCAATCGTACTGGCATTTTTGGCTCAAAGCCAAGCCGTGCCGCCCTTGTGAGGATGGCTTCTGTGGCCAAAAGTTCTGCAGATGAAGAGGTGCGTAAGATGGCAGTGAAAATGGAGGCCATGGAGGAAAAATATGCCCTTATGGAAAACCACTTAGCTAGAATGACTTCAAACATGGAAAAGTTTCTGCAGAAGATTGGTGGGTCTTCAAACATTTTGGGTTCTTAACAGGTAACCTCTTATACCAGTATTTAATGGTAGTTAATTTGTCTTATGCCATCTGTAATGCTGTTTGCATATTAGTTATGTTGTGATACTCCTAAATGTCGCGAGTAGGGACGGTATTTTTATTGGACATATTAACTAATTAGCTTAGTCTTGGAAATGTACCAAGCTCTAATAAAAACACTATGTCGTGACCAAGCCGGTTTGCAAAATGAGGAGCTTTTAAGCATATAGGTTTTATAGGGTGGCCCAATATATTATGGAAAGTACCTTGGTTGAAAGATGATAAAATTTCAAGACCCAGGGAACCTATCTCAACTGTGAAAACAAAATGACATCAAAATAGAATATGTGAGGAAATAGCATGTCATGCATTTGTAGTTTGGTTGCAAATGTATGCAATATTATTAAGCCTATTTCAGGAACTTACGGTACATGACATTGGAGAAATGTTTTTCTCTCGAGATTCTATACCTTTGGTCATACCTTCCTTGTATGCTACCCGTCATGCTTGCATTAACTTGTCAATGAAGTAAGGAAAACAAGATTTTTCATTGTTCATTGTGTATTTGCCTTTCGAAAACTCTGTATAGCAAAGGCCAAGTCGCGCTAGCTAAATAACTCATTTTTGTTTTCTTTTGCCAGCATTTCCACGAGGAGGAAGACCCAGAAGAGGATGATGCTTAATGGATCTTACCAAATTCTTTTGGCCGTACGACATTATGCTCACGGACGAAGTCAGAAATCATGATCAGGGACAAAGTACAATTAACCATAAAAGGGAACAAAGTTCAAATAAATTGAAAATTGAGGTTAAAATATGCAAAATTCCCATTATATTTTTTAGTTAAAAAGCTTGGGGGGAGAAAATTGAGAGTTTATGTTTTCAGTAAGGCAATGACAATACATGCAATTATTTAATCGGTTTTAGCTTTCAAGTTGACATGGTTTTAGTCTTTTAGAGCCAGGCTTCTACATGTATGGACAGTGTGTGTATATGTAATATTCTGGATATAAATTAGTACTTTCAGATGATATAATTCATGTGGATTTGTTCAATTGTCTCAAGTTTAAGCTAATTTAACAATATATATATAAACTGATAAACTAAAGTGTTAAAATTCGAATGTCAATACTAATAAGTATTGGGTGCAGTGACACTAGTAAACTGTATTGTAATCTCAAAGAGAAATTTAGATTCGAATATTAAATCTTACAAGAATAAATTCTTTAAAAATAAAGCTGTAAGATAATAAAAAAACATAATATAACCAACAAATATCGAGTGTATTGGTAAGACATATTGTATCCTTAAGGAGAAGACGCGAGTTCAAATTATGGAGACAGTATTGTGAGCGAGATAATCTTATCATTCCGGATATAAACAGTAAAACGGGCATGTTTATTATCAAAAAAAAAACTCTTATTATTTAGCTACTACGACGCCGTAATTAAGCGAATCTGATATTCTTGAAAAAGGGAACAACGTTCGGAAACTCAAATCCATCTTGGCCGCGTTAAAAGTAAAGAAATCTCCAAATACCTAAAGTTAATTTCTTTCTGGGATTTTGCAATTACACTCAACAAAAAGGTATTTACGCTCTATCTCTTTTTCTCCAAACTAATTATTCTCTTTTATTTGTTTCTTAATTTTAAAAGAAAAACAAGTTTTTTTCTTAGTATTCTTTTTAAAATATGATTATTCTTATTTTTTTAAATTTTAGTGATTGCTAAATTGCCCCGCCATTACCCTCTTCTTCGGTGTTCAAACCAAGATTAACCCAAGTTGCCGTTTGAATTTTACTTTCTCTTTCCTTTCTCTTGTTAAGTCTAGCGTTTCTTGCGTTTTCTTTCCACCATGTGTTAGTTTTTTTTGTTGATAAAACAGCAAAGGAAAGAACTTTCTAGGGTTTTTTGAGAATTGGGTTTCTGGGTATTTTAAACTTGGAAGTTTTACGAGGGAAAAAGATCTAATAATTTTAGTACATAAAGAAGTAATCTTTGGGTATGTGGAATTTGTATTGAGTTAATTTCTGTTATTTTATGGTTGGTTGTAGCGTGTAAGAAAAAGACCAATTTCTGTTTAGACAAATGAAGCGAAAAAGAGGGCATAAGAAAGGAAACAAGGCTAAAGCCAATGCTGCTTCGGTTGCTCCAAACGAGGCTGCTGTCGGTGCTGTGAGCGTAAATAGTGAAGATAGATCTGTTAATGATGAGTATGAATCTGGGATGGAAGTCGATACTCCTCCGTCGACCAGAACCGATCAGGCATTCAATGTTAATACCATTTATCCTGATAGCTCTATGGATAAGCCTATTGGAATGTCTATCGGTCGTGTTAAGGTGAAGCTCAAGACATCATCCAAAGTGTTGGACTCCGATGTGCCTTCCCATAGTGATACCGACAAGAGCAGTCCACAAGTAGGGTTCGAGAGACAAGGTGGGGTTTATGAGAAAATGGAAGACAGTGCTAATTCGTCAGCCGAGATGAAAATGGGTGTTTCTAGTGGTGTATCGAGGAAAGCTGGAAGTATCAAGATTAAGTCATCTAGGATGTTGGCTGGTTCAAATGCTGATAAGAGTGGTAATGCCATAGCCGCAGAACGTGAGAGTTCTTTCCAGAAAGAAGCTAAGATGCCTCGCCTGGGTTCGTGGTATAATAAGCTAGAATTAGATTCTGCTCTAACGGTATGCCGATGTTTTACTTTTTTCCCATTACCGTTTACTGTGTTTTCCTCTCATTTTCTTACCATTGTTTTTGTTTGCTGTTTTCTCTTCTTAGGTGATTAAGAAAGTGATGAAAATGGAAGCAGCTGCTCCCTTCAATGAGCCTGTCAACCCGGAAGCTCTAGGGATACCTGTAAGTGTGAATAACAAGCTATACTTGTAGCATATGGCTATTGATATTGTTCTCCTAGAAATTTCATTGTAGAGAAGCCAATGGCTTTCTATATATATATATATATATATATATATATATTTTTTGTTCCTGCTATATGTGGCTTAATTACTTGGATGATACATTTATGTCTTGCCTTGCCATATAGCTTTCTTATTCCCATTTTGTTATGTCTAGCAAGATATGTTTCACTTGGTTGATTCTTTTCTGTATCTATATGTAGGACTATTTTGATATCATAGACACACCAATGGATTTTGGAACAATATGCAACAATCTTGAAAATGGTGACAAGTATATGGATTCGGAGGACGTGTTTAAGGATGTACAGTACATTTGGGATAATTGTTGCAAATACAACAACAAAGGTGATGCTATCTTGGACCTAATGAGACGGGTGAAGAAGAATTTCATGAAGTATTGGACAGCAGCAGGATTGTACACCGAACAATCAAAAGGGGCGAATGGTTAGGACCGATGTTGGCTTGTGTACCTAGCTGTTGATGCATTTTGTTTTTCTTTATACTGAATTTGCTTATTCTTGTGTCATTTTTAGTTCTTCAGGAAGGTTTTCTAAATTATGAGTTTTCTTTATTGTATTTATGATGCTATTGGCCTTTCTGATTCTTGTGTTGATAAAGAAAACATCGTAATATTGGTTATTTTTTTCTCATAAAAATTGTTTGCCTATGTGGAGTTGATGATTTTTTTTATCACATGCATGGCTCTAGTAGAAATGTTTGTTTCCTTTTTTCAGGTGCTGATGGCGGTGATGTCGAGGATGGTGCACTTTCCAGCCAGGGGAAAATGCATATAAAAGGCAGTCAATCAAAAATGAAAAAGAAACATGGGTATGTTGTTAGTGGGGTTTCCCCCTTCCTCTCTTCTGTGCAATGAACAGTTTCATCTGCACCCCCCCCCCCCAAAAAAAAAAGAGTATATATTTTATGTATTTTTTCCATCCTTCCTCATTTTGCAGGAGGCGCCATAAAGGCGATTGTTTATGTGCTATTTGCGTCTTGAAGCGGCGCAAGAGAGAGCGTGAGGCAAATGCTCGAATGGCTAATAAAGGTCAGAGTGGAGTCCAGGATTTCCAGCAAGAGGTACGCTGCTTCTAATTCATTGGACTAATGCTTACTTTTAAGGCTAAATCAATCGGTAAAAGAATTATGTTTCATATTCTAAAGCGAAGATTGACTTCTCTTCTCCATTTCTTGAATGTAGGAATCTTCACCTGTTGGCAGTCCTTATGGTGAGGATTCATCAGCAAATATGGATGAATCAGTGGACCCATATGCAGATGCCGAGGTGGAAGGTAAAGGAGAAAAGGTGAAAAGAGAGGTGTCTGAGCATCAATATAGCCATATGGAGGAGAGGCATGAGGAGGAGGAAGATGAAGTGGAAGAAGAGGAAGAGGAGGATGAGGAAGAAAATGAGATGAAACCTATGAACAAAGATGAAGGCCATCTAACAAAAGAGCAATCACAGTTCAGAGGTAGCTTGTCAGAGGAGCCAAGTAGAAAATCTCAGCCTGAAGCAGTGGATAAGTCGGGTGCGGTAGCCCTAAACCAGAGAGGATCTACTCCATCACAAAATGAGGAAGAAAGTAAAGCTGTTCAGCAACAGAGATACAAGGTATTTCTCTTCTCCACTCCCTCTTTTTTTCCGTTTTCCAACATATGGTAATCCATGATGTCCCTTCATCATTACTATAAAATACCCATTTCCATTCTAGCTCGAAGAGTGTACTGCAAACTTACTTCCTACTTGTTTGGAACAAGACTTAAGAACCTTAGTAAGTTCTCTGCATAGTGATGCTTCAAGAGTTAAGGTTTCTATTTTGAACATACACAATTTTGCACGTCTATTATGTGCTACCATGTATTTAGTTCGTGCACTGGTGTGTTCATGGAATTACAGGAGTCTCAAGAAAGGCAACAAAGATCTAAAATGTTTGAGAGCTTCTGCTTCGAGAATCCCATGCTCCTCAACTTATGTGGAGTTCTCTTTCCTGACAATAAGAAGTCCGTTTGGAGTGGCCCTCATTCGTTGGTTCAGAATCGGGCAACTTCTCGAACTAGTTCAATTCATGCAGCTATTGAGACTTTCATGAAGTAGATTATGGTATTTCCTGTGGTTCCTTTGTCAAGTTGTATTTGACATAACCTTGTAAACTGTCATGGTAAACTAGGTGATTTGCACCACTCTAAATTATTAGATGGAACACAAGAACGCTCTGACACAAGACGAATAACTAGGTGATTAGCACCACCATTTTTATTATATAACCATGATCTTTCGTTCTAGATAAAGTGTTAAATCATTGTTTTCATCATTTTCTTTTATGTTGAAAATAAGAATTCTAGGTGAGGGGTGCAGAACTATATGTTACTAATATTGATTTATCATGTCCATTAACGTTTTGGAGTTTTGCTTTGAAATTTAGAGAGAGAAAGGAAGTTGGAGAGCTGAATGGCTAATACAAAACATAACATAATCCAAATCCATAATAGACATCACAGGGTAAAAGGACACAGCGGCCATGTTCACAAGCAGGGACGGAGATGCATGGCTTAATAGACATTTATCCCTCCTAATGTTTGATCCTAACTTTGTCCTTGTTCTTAAGGATTGGTAGTTGGAATCATATTTAGGACAGTAGGAAAGTTGGGAATGCGGCGGTAACGAGGCGGGGTTCGGCAGTTCTGGTTAGACTGGTATTATAACTGGTTGTAGCAAAGCAGTGTCTGGCGCGGTAAATGCAGAAGACGACGAGCAGCTAGCCCCACATTAATGCTTGTGAACATGAACAAGGCCAAACTGAAGCCATTGAGAGTAGTTTAATTGACATTTTATTAGTACTATATGTAGGAGTGTAGTTTGATTGACATTTTATTAGTACTATATGTAGAAGGATATTATTCTATTTATAGCGGAGATAAGTTTGAATAATATAGACATTGTACATAAATTTAAAAAAGTAATGTATATATGAAACAATTATGCGTGTTGGCACATCAAGAGAGACAAAACCCTTTGATTTGTGAGATTAATATCTAATTACAAATTAGAATTTCAGTTACGTAATTGTCAAAGCATTTGTTAAAAAAAGCCTTCTCTTAAAACTGAATAACCACTTATAATCACATCGTTGCGAGTCTCGAACTATCCTAAAAGAATATAAGAGAATAAAGATGAGAAACTTGATCAATTGGCCAAGTTATGTTTGCACTACTCTAATATTATTTTGACCCTCCCTAAATTTTTAAAAATTTATATTAAACTTCAAAATTTTGAATATTTTAAATTAAATTCCTTTTCATAATTTTAAAATTTCTTATTATTTAAAATTTTAATTAAACTCTTAATTTTTGAAATTTTAATTTAAAGCTCTAATTTTTTTTAAGATTTAAATTGCACCAAACTTTTATCGCAAGTTCCGTTAGGGTGAGTGTTTCTTTAACAATGACAATGAGAGAGAGTAGGAACACACAATATAATCAAAATCCATAATAGAAATCACAAGGTACAAGAAATAGCAATATAATATGATGAAAAATAATGTCAACATAAAACAACAGAAAGTGAAGTGAAATATATGAGTGAAACTCTGTCTACCATCTCCATACTAAAGGAAATTGAAGCGCTGACAGCAGCCATATAGTCTCAAGGACTGGTGGTTGATGGTGGTGGAGAGAGGAAAGGAATAGAGGGAATCGTAGTCGGAATCGGAATTGTGGGGATCGAAGGGAAGCTTGGCAGTGGTGGCAGTGTAACCTTCGGGGAAGTAGGCAAGTTGGGAATGCTAGGAAGTGGAGGTAGCGAGCCAGGCTTCGGCAGCGTCGGTAAAGTCGGTATCGTAGGCTGTGGCAACGGTGGCAGCCCTGTTTTCGGCAAAGTCGGCATGGGTGGTAACTGCTGAAGACGACGAGCTGCTAGACCAACATCGATGCCGGAAAACGTCAGGGCTGCAAACAAGGCTAAGATGAAACAATTGAAAGATGCCATTTCTTGTAAATTCTAATGTATGAAGCAATGTGTGATCGGAAGTTGAGGAAAGCTAAGGCTGGTGCTGAGTTTATATACCAAAATCCGTGGGGTGTTAGCTTGTCCGGTTGAGAAAAATGTGTAGACCAAAATTGGGTTTGTTAGCTCACCACCTTATCTACCTTCGACCCTGTAATTGTCAAATATAGTTGTGGTTGGCTGGACAATTAATTAATTATATTAACAAGAAATACAAATCCTTCTTATTCTAGATTACTAGTTGGTTGTCTAACACTGAATCCTGGACCTTAAGTAATCGGTTGCTTTGATCCATACTTTGTCCATATTATTCGGTATTAGTCGCGTAAATTGTCGAAAGTATAAAATATTGGGTAAACTGCACCAAAATTACTTAATTATAGGTTTTATAATAAATATTTTAATTTTTTTAAAAAATTATAAACATATCACTCAATTAATATATTATTACAAAAGAATCACTCAATTAATATATTATTATAAACAAGTCACCCTACTAACAAACAAGACACTTTTCTCATCTCACTCTGCTAACAAAAGTCACTTTTCGTTGGTCTCCATAAAACAATTTTGTCATAATTTGAAATAATTTAATAAATTTAATTTTTATATTTAAAAATTCATTAAATTATTTTAAATTAGAATCAAATCGAATGACAAATTTTGAGGATTAAAAATATTATTATACCATGTCACACTAGAGGAAAAATGACATGTTTATAACAATATGATATTTGAAATATTTATAACAATTTTTAAATTGACTCATTTGTACTTCTAAAAGAAAAATGACTTGTTTGTTACTATTTCATAATTAACCTTAGATATATATAGTTTACCCAAATATTAAATACTTAATACAGAGCGATGAAATACATTTAGCAACAGTCTTAAATTAATCATACTAATGAAATTTGAAATAAAGAAAACAAAGAGTAGTGCGTATTTGTAATAGTTTTGGGGGCAATCGGCCCCATTTTAAAATCTCCTCCCTCTCCAAACTAAAGGTTCATGTAGGAAACATCAACTTAAGCGACTTATGATCATGGCATATCATACTTCACACGTCCAAGGTATAAACCACATGCAGGGGCCATTGGACTTGCAGCACTCACCGTCTTGGCATTTAGAATTCTTTCCACTGAAATCATTACATTTGATTTGATGCATGAAACACCGACCCGGAAACGATAAAAGAGGTTAAAAACTAGAGTAGATTAAACTATTGTCTACATGCACATAAAAGTGAAGAACATAAAATGAAAACATACCATCGGAAGTTGTCAACTCTCCAGTGCCGGCACATTTGAGAACACCAACAAGCAATCGAACCTGCGGGAAACCGGCAGAAGATTGAGATATATATGTATAGACGTTTATATAAATACAAGTGAAAAGCTATATCAGAAAATGACTAGTGAAACCTGGTGGTAGAGAAAGGAGCGTGCACGTGCTGTTACCACATAGCAGCGGTGTCTTCTCCTTACTCCAAATTCTTCTAGATTACTTTTACCATTATTCGAGTCTATCACATCATCAGTATTGGAGAATGAATTAGTGGAGAGCTCAACCTCCAGCTTAACAGAGCATAAATGAGAATCATTCGAGCTCGAATTATTCTGCTCCCTCTCAGTGATTGATGGGAAATAAGGAGTTGCAGGTACCTCACAGACATGAAATTCATCTAAAGTTCTGATTGGTGAGTTTGCCTACACATACAGCATCTAGGAGTAGTCAAGTAAACTAGAAAGATAAAAAATTAGGAAATAGTGCACGTGTAATTATGTCATGCAGGCATAGACATGCATGCATGCATACAAGCATGGGTGGAGTCATGTAACACACATGATAATGATACTTCATGCATGTGAGAAAAGTAACCACCTGGCAACCTGAGGCCCTGAAGGAACTAAAATCATGATGTCCAACAAGAACTTTGCATGCTTCCTGCAAGCATGCCAATTAAACTCTCACTTTTTTGGAATAAATCGATAATTAAATCAAGTAAGGAATCACAATAAAAAACCCACCTGCATTCCATATAGATCTAGGTTCTCTTGTACATGCCATACCCGTTCTTTCTCAAAGGTAGTCAAAGGTTCGGGGCCAGAAACCAAACGGTAAAAGTACCTACAAAAATCATTTCCCACAAATTCAGAGATGTATCTTAGTTCAATTCATGGAATGCAATGAATTCAAAATCACTGTCTTGCACTTTTAGAACACCATAAAGAATCATCAATGTGCTTCTAATTGTAATAAGGGGTTTTCTTGCATAAAGCATTAAATAATATGGTAAAACCTAAAATATCCTGTGAATCTGCTTAAATTATTTGCTGCACTTGTTAGAATTGGGAATAATATCAATAACGAACATATTCTGTTCAAGTATGACTGCTAAAAAATAAATTAAAAAAGCATTATGTAAGCTGACAGAATAATTTAAAGAGATTTGGGGAACAAAAACATATCAGAGGGTTCAAATAGTTCTTAAAGTAACGTTTCAAACATTCGGCAATTTTTTCCCATCTTTCATTTCATGATATCCTTGCCTCAATCCTTGAGTACCAAGGTCCATTTCAATACACAAGTCAGGGCAAAGAGCTGATTTATGTTTTTAATTAAAACATAAGCACAATGCAATCAACAAACTCATCATCTAGAAAAAGGGCTTTAGCAACAGGATAAACATGATTTAATATTTTTTTTTCTTTCAAATCTTTCAAAGAGGCTAGATTGTAATGTCCTGTTAACTATGATTCCATGTAACTAGAGGAAAGGGTTAACTTGAAAGGTTTTAGAAGTATGTGCCAACTTCCATCAAAGAATTGTACCACCTTAAATATTTTTCATCTGAGCTACATGGTTTACATTGTAGAAATTGAAATTAAGATCACAAAATACCTACGTGCGCTCCTGAGCTTTAAATCTGGCATGAAAATCATTTGGAACACATCGAACATCTATCACGCTAATATCACCTTCACTCTTCAAAAGTAAACCAAATTAAACAATGTGTTATTGGCCACACAACACCAACATGATAATGTATATATGTTTGAAAAAAAGAAAGAGAAAGAATGAAAGTTAGCAATCCTGGGTTGAAGACAACAGAAGGAGACTTATACACCATCTTCACACATAAACTAGGAAGATCATCAGAAAACACACCTGTAAGAAATGGTTCACAGCTCTTCTAACAACAGATGGTTCATGGGGTGATAACTGCATTTTAGCATGAAGACGTAATTATGTACACCATAAAGACAAACTCTTATAATCTAGTTATTTGCAAAATACTACTACAAGCAAAGTGTACATTGAGGCATCCATATCATGCACACACACACACACACAAAATGCCTTTAAATTAAACATCAGAATCAGATCATATACTTATACATAAGTTCCACCTAAGCCTCCATTACTTTAAATTAAAAGAAAAAGAGTAAATCAAATAATAAGAAAAAACGCTTCAACCATTTCCAAGTAAGAAATGAAAAATGATATTCAGGGAAAAATTGAGGAATGCAAATAATAAGGAAATGTAAGTCACACTTTTCAAGTACCAAATGAAAAATGATATTCAGGGAAAAAGAAAAGGGAGATAAGAAACAATCCTATATATATACTCACCAGTTCGCCCGGCTTCCTTTTGCTTATCCGTTCCACATCTACATGGCAGACATTCGATAAGGCATGTACACCAGCATCCTACAACGGTGATTTGTTTTTTAAATTGACATGACATACAAATGAAATGAAACATTCAACAGCATACAGAGCATGTGGCAATGGAACTATTTGTCCAATTCAAGCAAATTAAAGTAGATTACTTTAGAAAATTAAACCTACAAGTGAACATTTGGTAATAATACTGATCTATAAATATTATTTCAACCAAAAAATGTCTGCACGTCCCTTAATTCATGAAAGTAGTCCTTAAGTTGAATACAATTAGCAATGGATTAGATGATTAAAGAGTCTAATAAGTAATAACATAATATAACAGAGAAGTAAGCATTAGGATGAATACTTACAGTTCGACTAGAGCAAAAAATTGAAACCGGCTGACCAATAAATTTATGAAAAGCCTCCTACATAACAAAAACATCACTTTTTACATTACACCTGATCATTAACTCAACCAGAATATGTTTACCTTGCGAAATCTTAAGATGCTAAATTGATAATAATATAACTGTATACCAAATGACGTTGCGGAATTCGAAATTTCAGAGCTTTTCATCTTTTCCTTTTTGGCAATTAAAAGAAAATAGATGCCAAGGTACTACCTCTAATACGCCCACGACAGTGCGGCAATTGGGCTGCTGCTGCGAGCCAGAGAAGCGAGTTCCAATGTACTCAATAGCTACTAAATAGCGCTGGATTCTAGGGTTTTTGCTCATGCTTGACTCTGTTAGTTGTTTATCCTCTAGGCCTTGATCGCGGTGGTCTTGGGTTTTAGGCATTTTAGAAGGCCTGGATTCAGTGATTGTGCTCGGAGAGTGCCTGGGACTTCCCATCATTTCATTTAATATTAATATTTTCCCCTCAGTTTCTCAGCCTCCAAACAGCACTCAAAGGCGTTAGCGTTGTGGGGTTTAAAAAGGGTTTTAAGTCAAGTGTCTGGACTTTGGACCGAACTGTATTGTTCCAGGCTTCGTGAACACATAATAATTTTCTTTTTAATTAGGATTTTTCGTGTAGAAGACCTTAACGATATATAATTTTTAGACTTAATTATAAATTTGATTATTATCTTTAAAAAATATAATTTATTTTTAATTTTTATAATTTAATCTAATATTTTTAATATGATTATTTTTATTTAATTTAATCTCAAATTTTTTTATTTAATCTAAAATTGACCACTATTTGTTTCTAATTTTTATAACTTAATCTAATATTTTTAATATAGTTTTATTTTTGTTCAATTTAATCCCTAAAATTTTTTGTTGACCCATGTGTATTTCTATTTTTTTATAATTGAGTTCAATATTTTTAATATGGTTTTATTTTTGTCTAGTTTAGTCCATAAAATTTTTATTTAATCCGAGATTGACCTCTATTTATTTCTAATTTAACTGAATCGAGGTTTAGAGACTAAAATGCAAATAATTCTAAGTTAGATTTTAAGTTAAAAATTCAGTTTCAGATCCATTTTATACTCATTAATTTCAATTATACTTAATGGTAAATTCATGTTGAAATCATATTTTCAAATATAGTGTTAATTAGAAAAAATAAGTAGTTTATGGGTTATATTGAAACATTCATAAAATATGGGGACCAATTTATGAAAAAGTGAAATTAAATCTTCATTTATAAAATGAATATCATCATTGGCATATAGACCAAGTTTTAAGTTAATTTGAACTAAAATTAGTCCATAATTGCAATTATAAAATTAGTGACTAAAGTGTAAAGTTTGCAATTACAAGGTATTGGACTAAACTATAAAATAAAAATAAATATAGGTCAATTCAAAATTAAATAAAATTTGAGGGATTAAATTGAACAAAAATAAACCATAGTAAAATATTAGATAAAATTATAAAAAACTAGAAACAAATAGGGGATAATTTCGGATTAAATAAATATTTTAGGGACTAAAGTGAAGAAAAATATTATTATATTAAAAATATCAAATTTAATTATAAAATTAGAAACAAATAATAGAAAAAAAAATATATTATTTTTTTACGGACTAAACCGAACAAAAATAAAAATATTAGATGAAATTATAAAAAATAATTATAAATATGGTAAAAATAAAATTAGAATTTTTAAAATATAATTTAAAACTTTTATTATAAAGTATGTTAACTTTTATTTTTCTTTCCTATTTTTTACCCACTTTTAGAGAGAAAATTATTTGTACATAACTAAGGGAAACTGTCCCTCTTATTTTTTTCTTTTCAATTTTCTACTTTACCAAGCAACCATTAAATTTATTTTCTTTCTAATTTTCTCTTCCCTCATTCCCTTCCAATTTTCACCCAACCAAACAAAGTCTTAGGGGTTTAGAGTTTTAGTTTAAAGTTTAAATATTAGGGGTTTAGATCGTATGATATAAAATTTAAGGTTCATAGTTAAATTTTAAGATTTAATGTTTAGGGGTTAGAGTTTAGTATTTAAGGGTTTAGAGTTAGTGATTTTAACTTTAAATTTTAGCCTTGGATTAGACATGCTTGTGAAAATATGAATTTCTTTAAAAAAAATAAATTTAAATTTCTTTAAAACAAACTCTAAAATCTCATCCCCTACTCGCCAGTCGTTCATTGTTCACCGCCCAAGCAACGTGTACCTCACTGTTTAATATCTTCAACCTTTAGCCATCGGTCAGAAACTCAATCATTTTTTCTTTATTGTTAGATGTTCATTAACGGTGCAATTGATTGTTCATTCGTCAGTTTTCAGTGACGAAAGAGTAGAGTTTTCAGTCATGAGATCTGACGAAGGCAGGGGTAGTCGATAATGGTTAAATCAATGGTCGAAGGTGAGAGATTTAATTATTTAGGGTTAAGAGTTTGGGTATTTGTACGGGTTCGGAATATTTACAAAATTTAAGGTTTTTTAATAAAAAAAGATTAAAGTTTTTTTATTTTCAATTTTTTAAAATTTTGGTATTAATTTTTTTCTTATGTCTATTTAAACAAAAAATTTTAAAAATAAACATCAAATCATATGTCACTTTTTTATCGAGTAACGTTTTTTTAACGACTAAACACTCAAAATAATAACGATATAAACGCTAGCACTTGTTTTGTAAAAAATACGTAACACACCTATTACATAAAATATGTATAGTTAGTAAATTTTTTTGTAGTTAATTTTATTTTTTTAAATTAAAAAAAAACTAAAAGTTCTATAATCGTGGTAAATTTTAAAATTTTAGTGATCAAAATAAAATCGCTTTAAAAGTTTAAATAAAATAAAATTAATTGTATTAAACTTCTCTAAACTATTATCTTTATTTTTAAATTTATTGCATGTTTAATTTATTTGAATTTATAATTTTTAAATACTATAATAATATTATCACAGTAAAAAAGTGGATGATGTTTATCGTAAGAGACACAGGTTCAAATCGCTTTGTCTACATGGTGTATGCGCATTGTCAAAGAGTTAAAAATATCTATGAACTGATATTACTTTGTAATCACCTTTAAACTATTCAAAAAATGCTATAATAATATTATATTATATATTTAAATTTATTTTAATCTATATTTTTTAAATATTATTAATAATAATATTAATAAAATTAAAATTAAACCGACACAAAATTTAATTTCAATATAAAACCAAAAGGTGTAGCATTTAAATATAGATTCATAATACAAAAAGCGGAGCGAACACAAGACCCCATTTTTAAGGTTTCAATCCTTTGATATTATTCCTAATTCCACATATTTCTGGCTCGCCAAATCCCTAACCCTAATCTAAAACTGAGATTTTATGAAGGAAAACAAAAGATATTTACTTTGCAAACAGCAAACTATAACAACACATTCAAAACCCTAAATTTGAAAATCAAAACAAGTTCCATGGACTCAGATATGTCGTTTATTTATTCAATAATGTTCTTTTTTCCTTTTCAAAACTTCTTTTGAATGAACGACGAAGAAGAAGATTGGTGATCGGGAGATTGCCGGGGAAACTCCGATAGCATTTGAACTACTTCTCTCATGGTGGGGCGTTCGATGCTGGTTTCTTGTACGCATTGCATTGCGATGAACAGCAAGTGCATCGCTTCGTCTTTGGGCACAGATGTTAGCCGTGGATCCACGATGCCGGTAACTTCTTCTCTCCGACAATTCGTCATTCGTTTAGCCCAATGTACTATGTCTACGCCTTCGCCGAACTCACCCACCGGTCGCCGGCCGGTTATCATCTCTAAAAGAACCACTCCGAAGCTGTACACGTCGCTTTTCTCGTCTACCCTCAATGTGTATGCATATTCTGAGATTGAAAACAGAGACATTAGCACAAGGTAGTACGTTTTGCAGGGGGGGCGTGGATAATGGTGGACCGTATGATGTAAGGGATATGATCTGACTTGGACAATCTAACGGCAGGGACTAATAGTAAATTAGTAATACTATCATGGTCCACAAATTTGACAGTTTAACGAACAATCTGAAGTGGGAAGAAGTTTAGTACATACCAGGAGCAATGTAGCCATAGGACCCTGCAATAGCCGACATGCACTCCGATGCGCCCCCGTCGACCAAGAATTTTGCCAATCCGAAATCGGCTACGTGTGCTTCGAAGCTTGAATCGAGCAAAATGTTATTTGATTTCACGTCTCGATGAACGATTAAGGGCGAACAATCATGGTGAAGATAGCATAGGCCTTTGGCTGCGTCCACTGCAATTTTGTACCTCAAGTTCCATCCTAGGAATGCACCTTTTTTCTTCCCATGTAACGCTTCTCCGAGGCTCCCGTTTCTCATGTACCCGTAGACCAAGAGATTGCTTTCCTTGTTGGAGCAAAACGCTAGCAGCCTGACGATGTTCCGGTGCCTGATGTTTCCTAGCGTCTGGATTTCGGCTCGGAAACCATGATCATGTCTACTTGTGCCGATGCCAAGAAGCTTTTTCACTGCAATTTCCGTACCATTAGGCATTTTCCCGTAATAAACAATGCCTGCACCTCCTCTCCCGATCACATTGCCGTCTTTGACGCATTCAAGGATGTCGGAAACGGTGAATTCAAGGTTTTGGAATGCCGTCATCTTCCAAGAATCTGAACCGTTTTTCTTGAACGATTTGGCCTTGACAATGGCGGCAGTGGCGAATATTAGAGAGCATATTAAAAGGCCTATTGCAAATATTAGCTTGAAGTCCCCAGGGGCCTTTCTAGGGATGCTTGAGATTGCTGTCAGATTGCAAGGGTTGTTGAGCAAAGAACCACAAAGTTGAGGATTGCCTGCAAAAGATGAAGCGTTAAAGACAGCAAACTGGCCGGATTCGGGCAGCTTCCCAGAGAAATGATTGAACGAGAAGTCGGCAACCGTGAGGCTTTTCATCGACCCAATGCTTTTCGGAATGGCCTCATTTAAACGGTTCCTCGATACATTCACGTAACTCAGGATGTGCAAATTGGAGATCTCAAGTGGAATTGAGCCAGAGAGGTTGTTTTGGCTCATATCAAGGTATGTAAGATGAAAACAGTTCCCAATTGCTGGTGGAATGATACCGGAAAGCGAATTTCTACTAAGATCAAGCTTCAAAACTTGCCTGAGTTCACCTATAGAAGGCGGTATTGGACCCGAGAATCGGTTTCCACTAAGTAAAAGGATTTCGAGAGAAGACAAGTTGGAAAGTGAATACGGCAATGGACCTGAGAGGAGATTGTTTGACAAATTAAGCTGGCCAAACTTAACTGGTCTCGATGACATGTTACCATTTTCGGCCAATGTTCCCGAAAGGTAATTGTTCTGCAACTCAGCTAAGTTCAGCTCAGGCAAGTAAATGAAACCATTAGGAATAGTACCATTCAAGTAATTCTGCCCCAGCCTGACTCTAGTGAGACTATAACATCTCCCCAGTTCCTCCGGAACAGATCCGAAAAGGAAGTTTTTCATCAAAACTAATATCTGTAACTGATTTGAAGCACACAGGCCTCGAGGGATCATACCAGTTAGCTTGTTGGACGATAAATCAAGCAACTGCAGCTTCCCGTTTCGACCGAGATTCTCAGGTATAACACCGGTGAAGTTGTTCATCCATAGCCCCAGCGTCTCCAAATTAGGCAAGTCGGCTACGAACTCCGGAATGGAGCCATGTAGTCTGTTCATGAAGAGATTGAATAGCCTGAGCTGCTTGAGATTGATGAACTGAGACGGGATTTCTCCTGTGAGTGCATTGTGGGAGAGATCGAGGTTCACCAAGTTGGTCAAGTTGCCTAACTGCTTCGGAATCGGACCCGAGAGTAGATTGATATGGAGGTAAAGAGTATCAAGAAATTGCAAGTTCCCCAACTCATGAGGAATTGGACCATCCAATTCACAGCTGGAGAGATCCATGTGAACCAAATTTATCAATTTACCAAACTCCGAAGGTATACCGCCTTCGAAAACATTGTAATACCCCAAGTAAATCTCTCTCAGGTTCACGAGATTGCCTAACTCACCAGGGATTTTGCCATGAAGATCATTTCCCGCCAGTGAAAGATACTCCAACCCGACCAATGTGCCATAGCTTGGTGGGATTGTGCCATAGAAATAATTGCCACCGAGGTCCAAGTACCTGAGTTTCTTCAAGCCAACAACACCAACCGGCAGCAGAGCAGTGAAATTGTTGTTATAAGCATCGAACACTTCCAGGTTGCCTATACTTGCATAGTTCCAATCCAGGTGACCGTTGAACTGGTTGTTCGAAATGTTGAGAATTCGAAGCTCGCTCATATTCGCAATCTCGATGCTTCCAGTGAAGTTGTTGCCAGCAAGAGAAAGGTTTGTTAGCCTATCAAGCCTCAAAATCAGAGGTGAAACCGAGCCGCACACATTCATATCCGTCAAGTCCAACGAAACAACTCGGCCACGGGAGCATCCGATTCCGGTCCAAGAACAAACGGAACCAGGATCCGAAGAATTCCACGAGCTCAACAGAGGTTCAGGGAACTCAAACCCGTTTTTAAGTGCGACTAAAACATGGGAATCAGAAACTAATGAAGCAGAACATGAAGTGGTTACAAGAGAGAATAATGTCAAGACAATGAGAGGGACCATGTTTGGTTTGTGGGAAAAACTGTTTTTTTTTCAAGATGATTGAGTTTGGAAGGACTCGAAGCAAAGACAAAGGGATTTAAGCGTTAGAACAACAAAAGATTTTCTAGGAAAGTAGGGAGGAAAAGTGAAAGGAATCTGAGAAACTTCAAGTGTGTGTAGGCTTGAAGAATCAAACATATTGATAGAAAGAGTCTTGATATACAAGATAGATGCTAAGCCTCACCTTTTCTTTTCTCTCTCAAACACAAAGAAGAGATTGAAATTCTGCTAGTCATGGCAGGTTTTACCTGTTCATTCTTTTCTCTCTCTCTCTCTCTCTCTCTCTCTCCTAAGCTTTTTTAAGCAAAGAAAAGTGGAACCAAAAGGAAAGAAAATGGATTTGGTTTAAAGGGTTCTTGCAATCCGAGTCTCTGGGTCGGTTCAGTTGGTTGAGTCGAGTTAAAACTTTAATTTAATAAGTATCATAGTTCGAGTCTCGTCAGCAGAAATAAAAGAAAAGCAGTTGGGCAACAGAATTTTAAAGTTGAGATTATAGAGGAGGGAAAGAAGAAGAAAAGGTAAAGTTGATGGACACTCTTTATTTATATGACAAATAAGAATGGCCTTTAACTTTAAGCCTTTAATCAAATCAATGATCTCTATTGCTTTGAATGAGAGATTGATGGAATTGAAGATTCAATCATTTTTAAAATGGCTCAATTGTCCCTGTTGCTTTTCATCACTGGACAACCTTGTTAATGTTGGTTTCAAAAACATGGCTTTTACTACAGAAATTTACAGTTCCCTTACTGTTTCAGCCTTGTTAATGCTGGTTTTAACCATTAAAACACACGTAAAATTTGTCAGAATCTTAGTATATAATTCTCCAGATGAAGACACATCAGTTTCATCATAAAATGGAGATGAAACCATATTGATTCTTTCACTACAAAGTATAATTCTGTCCCCCCAGAAAGCTCCGTATGTTTAAGGATTCATGCACATGGAGTTGTTGATGTTATATGCATCATAAATAGAAAGAAAATGGTTGAAAGAAAATCAAGAACCAATGGGCTGGCTTTGAGTTGAACAGAGAAATTCCATTAATAATAGTATTGTCCAACAAAGATAAAAGTAACTTGGATGATGCATGCAGGGAGGTCCCATTAAAAAAGGATTTCATAACAAGTATCAAATTTACGTTAATTTTGAAGGATCCCATGCACAGGCGGTGAAAAGAAATTTTTTTTACTGTGCCTTAGTTTTAGAGTTTAGGGTTTAAAAGTTTATGTTTAATGGTTAAAATTTAAGGTTTAGCTTTAGAATTTAAGTAGATAGATTTAAATCTAAACATCTAACCATATTACTCTAACCTCTAAGCCCTAAACCATAACAGTAAACTCTAAATTCTAACCGCAACCTTTAATTTTAAACCTCTCAATTTAAACACATAACTTCTAAGCCCTAAACCATAACTCTAAAACTAATTCACTTGTAAAAAAGTTTTTGCTTTGGTATGGGATAATTACCCAACTTTGAAAGTGTAATTCAGAATTTCATTCCTCTACGAAAATTGAGAAGTTAACCTTTATATTTTAATATGTTAGAATTTGATCCTCATACATTCACATGTATTGTAGTGTGATATGAGATCGAAATTTTAGAAGATAATTACAATTTATATTATCACAACACGGCACCCATAGGTTGGACTTAGACCATAAATGAATTTAAAGTAAAAAAAAAATGGTCAGACATAGGTTTCCTCGTTTGTTCGAGTATTTTCATGCTAAGTTTGAGATAATCTAGTGGTAATTCTTGTGAGAAATTTATAATGCTCGAGTTGGAAACATGTGGCTGCAGCATAGTCAGAGACGATGATTATTAATATATCATTACAATGTTTTGTTTGAATGATCAATGTATAATTATGCTGCATGAAAGGAAGAAACCACTGTAAGCTTTTTGTTCTTTTCTTTTTCTTTGTTGTGCTTCATCAACTTTATTCCACTCTGGGACCAACTGTATATGTTAATGTGCAAAATTTGAGCCTTTAATGGAAGATGGGATAGTCTTAAAGAGAGGGCTCAAAAGTAAAAGCACTCTGATAAACATATATATATGTTCAACATGCTGTCGCTGGAAGCTAAAAATTTTCACGAGCATATCAATTTTAGGGTTTTAAGGTTAGGATATAGGTTTTAAGATACTATGGTGAAGGGTTTAGATTTTAACCTATAAATCTTAAATTTTAGCCATGAACTCTAAATTTTAATCATAACCCCTAAATTAAATCTCTAAACCCTTAAATCTTATACCTTAAATTAAATCTTTAAACCCTAAAACTAAAACGCTTGTGTCAGTTTTCACCGCTAGTGTATGAAATAGTTACATGTATATATGTATAATCTCATATCATAAAATAAAGGGAGGTCATGAAGTATAAAAACAATATTTTACTTATTTTATCAGATCTGTCTGTTGTTGTATGAAATAGTTACTCATATAGTATAAAAATAATAGTATTACAAATTCTATTAACTTACGCTTTTGATCTTCCACTTGAGAAAGAAAAAGAAAAATCCATGGACCCCTATGCCTCTATCTTTCACATGGAAAAGAGTGCTCTTGTATTAACTTGAACTCAAATGTATCCTTGTTATTTAAAGAAAACAATGACTTGCCATTACATCGGAAAGAGTGCTCTTGTTTTGTAATAGCTTGATCTTTCACTGTTCATTTTCCCGTCTCTGTCATGTGGGCAACGTCATAAAAAAATAGTGGTTTGCTTGGCTTGGCTTGCCTGGCTCCACTTGTGCTTCATTACTGCAAGACTGTGATTGTATAAGGGCGAGCGATTTGAGCAAGGTGGTGTGCACTCTGGAAGTGTCACTCTCTGAGTTATTGATGGGGAGGGTTGTGGACCCTTTGAAGGGTCACTGTCCATATGGCTGGTCCGATTAAATTCGAGGTCGAATTAGGTTGAGAAGAGTTTTACGAGTTTCTGGTAATGTCGTGGATTTGTTGTAATAACGTTAACATAACTTGGACAATCTCACGTCATGGCAAGAATCCAAATAGGGAACAAGATCTCCACTTGGGTTGAAACAAGAGGAAATGATTGGTAATCCTAATATTTTTAAAGTATAAAAGCTCGTAAATGATGTTAATTAGTTGTTGGTTTAGGACAAAATCCAGGGCAGGGGACCATTTGCGATCTCTTCTGGTCCAAATCATGCACAGTTTCAATAGATGAAGCTGTACCAATAACTGACGCATTTTGACTCTTCGTTATTAATGATTGTGCTGTAATTTTCTTTTGTCTTGCCCACAAATCTTTGCAGATTTGAAAGAAAAAAAAGTTCGGACTCAGGATTCGTAATTTTCGATTTTGTAAGTTCGGACTCAGGATCTTCTCATATACTAATTAAGTCGATGTCGCAACTGATAGGGTCGAGATACTAATCTCACATCGAGAAAGAAAAGAGAGATTTTAGAATAAAAGAATGATAGCATTGCATATCCTATCAGATATGTCTGTTAAGAGGATAATTGTCTTTAGGTCTGTAAAAGAATCAAACGAATATGAACGAGCGTATGTTCGTGTTCATTCGTTTAATTTTAACCGAACAAATAAACAAACTCAAACAACTAAACAAACATAATTTATTGTTCGTGTTTTTCCATGTTCGTTTGTTAAAATGATAAACGAACATATGAGAATAAATTTATAATTTTTTAAAATATAATACTTTTGTTATGAAAAATAAAAATTATAAATGGAGATAAGTGAATAAATTTAAACGAACGAATTACCGAACATTCACGTACGTAAATGAACGAACAAACCCTTTGTTCGTGTTCGTTCATTTAATCAAATAAATGTAAATGAATGAACAAACTCTTTATTTGTGTTTATTGAACGTTCAGTTCGTTTATAACTCTAATTGTCCACAATAAATAATATTAAAATACATTTAATTGTTTGATTTCACGCCGAGCGTACCGATAAATCCTTCCCTGTATATAATAAGATCGGGCAGACAAGAATAAGTAAAAGAAATATTAAATCAGGAAACCAGGATCGGTGGTTGACTTTGCATCACAGTAGTAGTGTGGCCGAGCATCCCGAAAGAGAGAACCAGGTTCCATTTGCTTTCTCTACGAGTTCTTGTTAAAGCTGCTTTGGTTTTGTTTATTTAATTTTTGAATATTTCTATAATTTTAAACGGATTAATTAATTTTTTAAACATTTTAAAAGTGCAATACAAATTTTTCAAAACTTTGGGAGTGTTAAAGCCCTTAATTTTTTTCACCATCTGTCCATGAACGAAAATAACTTATATTTCTTGAGGTGTGTCTTGATGTTTTGCTATCAGGAGCAATGACGGAGGCATGTGGGATGGAGAAGGGCAATTTTTTTTCAGTTTTATTTTTTATATAATTTTTTTAAAAAAATAATTTATTTTGTAATTTACGTTCTAGTTTCAAACATTTATATTTTGCCCCTAACTCCAAATTTTGGTTTCGTCCTTGATCATGAGTAACTAATAAGAGTAATTTTTTATATATGTTATGTGTAAAAATATACATTAGCATATATATATATATATACTCTTTAAAAATTTAAATTTAAATACATAATCTTAAACCCTAAGATATAAATCACAAACCCAAAAAGCATACACCATAAATCCTAATTCATAAACTATATTATAAAGGCAAAATGACAAAAAATGTCCATAATGTTTGACTGGATAGTCATTTTGGTTCATATTTTTTTAAGCATTTTAATCCTTAACGTTTCATTTTGTGTCAAAATAACCCCTCCGTGAATGAAAACTATTAATCAACTAACATTAAATGGTTTGAAATGGTGTGGCAATCCTACATGACAGTGCACACTAAAATTGCGGTATTATATAGACAAATGTGTTGACTATACAGAATGACACGTCAATTAAAAATAATTTTATAAAATTGTATAGAATATAAAATTATTTATCCTAGTGTTGTGTCATTTTGTCAAGTCATTTCAAGCTGTTTATTGTCAATTAACTGCTAGTTTTTATCCACATAGAGACCATTTCACCCAAAATAAAACGTTGGAGGTTAAAATACTTCAAAAAAATAATAAACATAATGACTATTTAGTCAAACGTTATGAACATTTTTTTTATTTTATGTTTATTATAAACCATACAAATTAAATGCATAAACCCTAAACTTCATAACTCTTATCCTAAAACAAAAAGACTCGTGTAGTTAAAATGTGTATCGAAAATTTTATCAACTAGTGAAGTGAATTTGGATGTGATTGGAATATTTGTTTGTAGGGTTTTGCTATACACAACCTTAAGAGCTGAATATAAAAACTACTATATTCATATCCTTAATGCTTATTTTATTTTTAATGGAATCTATTAGAATGTAATTAATTACATTTTTTAAAAACTAAACATTATTAAATTAGAGTGTGTAATGCAATTAATAAGCATGTAAAAGGTTTAGGGTTTAGGCGTTTAAATGTTTATGGTTTTTAGGGTTTAGGGTTAATGGTTTATGATTTAGGGTTAAATTATTATGGTTTATGGTTTTAAGGTCTAGGGGTTTATGGTTTAGAATTTATGGTTTAGTTAGGATTTTATGGTTTTATGATGATAGGATTTATGGTTTTATGGTTTAGTTGTTAGGATTTATGGTTTAGTCGTTAGGGTTTAGGGTTTATGATTTAGTTGTTAGGATTTTATGGTTTAAGTTTTGAGTTTAGGGTCTTCGGGTTACATTAAACTCTTTAAATTAATGATGTTTAAAATTTTAAGAATATAATTAATTATATTGAATAGATTCTATTGAGAAATAAAAGAAGCATTGATGATATGAATCTAACAGTTTTTATATGCAACTTTTAGGATTGTGTATAACAAAACCTTATTTGTATTGCGGTGAGATTCTCAAGTGAGGCCATTAATTATAAATTTATAATAGATGGACTTAATTATTGTAATTGAAAACATAATTGGTTAAACTAATAAATCACCGAATAGATCAGTTGTGTCGGTTGTAACCGAATTTTGCTTGCCACTACCATTATCAAAGTTGGTATAGTGTCATAAAAATGTCCCAAGTACAGCATGCTGACAAGGCAGTGGAGGAAGAAAGAAGAAGAAAATGCATATCCATGTCACCTGGTCCCTTTCCCGTGCATCAACATGCACAAAAATGGAACTGTCATTGAAAAAAAAAAGAGAGATGGAAACATGACAACTTGAGGAACACAACTTTCCTGCTTTTGGCACTGGTTCTGGTTTTTGATTCATTATTAATCCCTGCTGAGTTCGGATGAACTAATGATTGAGTTGTATTGCAATGTGACATGGAATTGTTGGTGTTTGGCAGCCGTGAAAGTGAAAGCCATTATGATTCTGTAAAACCTTTGTTAGTCTCTTTCTCTTCTTTATCTTATGAACTACATTTACATCAATGTTGAAACCAATCAGGTTCATAGATATTTTTTGGTTATAATAATTTGTATTCAATTTATTGGCTGACAAATTTAAATCTGTACTGGATAGACCCACTATAAGGTTTCATTCTAATGTAATTTGTTTCATTCATAGTATTAAAATTTGAAACTCTAATTTTACTTAAAAGATTTAGTGTTTTATCTCATTTGGCCAACTAATTGTTAGTGTTTTTTAGTAGTCTTAAAGGAAATTTCAACTTATAAGATAGTATTTGTTCATATTTTAACCCTTTGACAAAGCTTACACATCTTGCACACATAGGTGCTCGAACCCAACTTTTCTAAAATGAACATCCTCTTTTCCACTTGAACCACTTATTGAGCTCTAATTGTTAATATTCTGGTTCAAAGATATGAGTTATGCCGATAATCTCTTTACATTGTTTCCATATTGCTAAATCTCACTTTTTTAGATGTCGTCCCACTTCTCAATGACTAATTTGGACTGACCGGTGTCGCATACATGATTTTAGTAGTTGAGTCTTTCAACGAGGATTTTCTTATACACAGAGATGTTCTGCCTCTGAAAATATCAGTCCTATTCCATGAAACATCCTCCATTTATATACATAACTCTTGTTTAAAGCGAAACAACATAAAATTTACAAAACAATTTAGATTTTAATGTCTTACATGTAATTCGATGATACAAGTAATTGCAGTTCAAATATCAGTGACTATGTAGTTGAGAAGTGTAATAACTCGTTTCAACCCAACTCAACCAAACCGACCCGAATCCAAACCTACCCGGATCCAAACCTTAACCCGACCCGGTAACCAAAAACCCTAAAAAAACCTAACCTTTATACCCTCCACTGCCGCCACTCTCCTATATTGTCGCCGCCGTCACACTCCGGCCACCATTTCACCAGCAACCAAAACAATCCCCAAATCCAGCTTGAATCTCGAAACCCCAAACAAAAATAATAATAGACCAAACCTACCCTAAATCTATCCACCATACCTAAATATACCAAACCCTAGCAGTACCTATACCCTCCCCCATACTCTGGCATCACCAATATCTCAACCAACATCCCTAAAAATCCTGCTCCATCCATCCAACTTCAGATTTGCTATAATACAAATTTTAGGGATTAGTGTGTAGGATTAGGATATAAAATTGAAACCAAAGATTGTAAAATGAGGGATTCGGTTCAAAAAAAATATTGAAAAGGGTTTTTTTCGGTTCAAAAAACGGGGAGGTTTTATTTTTGTAATCTGGAAAGTTTATTTTTGAAATCAAACAAGAGTTTCAAGGTAATCTTGTTCTTCTTTCGCACTTCTGTTTGCTTGAATCAAAACCAAAAACATTTAGAATCTAATCGGATATTTTGTTTAAAAAAATCAAAACTTTTTTTTGCAATCTCAAATCAAAAGGGTTTTTTAAACTGGAATAATAAAATAAAAAGGGGTTCAAATTGAAACTTACCTGGTTACCGGAGCATCGCTGTGAGGTCACCGATGACCGGTGCAAGGAACGATGTTGAGGGCCTAAAGAGCCGCGCCGCTCTTGTTGAGATGATAAGAGATGAAGGTTTTTTTAGGGTTTGTTTTGAATCGAAATAACCAAAAATAACCCTTTAATATTGTTTTCAAACCGGCTATGAAATGACGCCGTATTAGCGTGCCCGACCTGCGGTGACCCGTTAACCCGGGGAGGATCCGCATTTTTGGTTAAGGAGCAAATTACGTGCCTAGTCCCTCCCTTTCTTCCCCGTTTTCATTTCTGCCCATGGAATAATCCCGCATGTGGTCCCTGTATTTGTTATGCGTTTTTAATATCGCCCATTTGTGCTTTATTTGTGTCTTTTATTTTGCATTTTGTTCAATTTTAGTCAATGCTCTACTTGGTATTTAACTTTTAGCACTTTTATCTTATGTCATTTATATTTCTGCCCATACATTTTATATTTTGTTCATTTTAGCAATATATATGTTTCTCATGCCATGTAATTTAGTGTTTGTGCATTTTAGTCCTTAAGTTGTTATTTCCATGTTGTTTTATGTATGTTAGTATAAATCCTTGGCTATTGCTATCATTATTATTATCGTTATTATTATCATATTTTATGTGTTAGATTAATATTTATGTTTGTATGTTTTAGAGTATCATTTTATTTATGTTGGGTTTGTTTTTTATGCGTTAGATTAGTATTTTATTATATTAGTATTCATCTATATTTTTATCGCATTGTATGTTTGCCATGTGTTTTAAGTTTGCATAATAGATATATATTTTGTCAATGCGGTACCCTTTTATTCGAGCATAAACGGGGCCAGTATCAGGCGTAGTGATAGTGGTTGAGCGTTTATTCTCGGATAACGGGGCCTTTAAAATCTACTCGCACTTATAATCAAATTTTAATTTATCCGTCACTTTAATCCGGAAAGTCTAATATTAATAAAGCGGTAATTATTAAAGTACTAATTTTGGGCCGTGTGGGGGTGCTAATCATTCCCCATCCGTAACCGACTCTCGAACCCATCAATTTTAAATCTCTGGTTTTTACGGTGTCCGGCCTACCTAAGTGGACGGTGGCGACTCCATTTTTAAATAAAATACGAGTTGTTTTCTAAAATCCCACGCGGAGAACGAATATTTATAAAAAATAACCAACACCATTTTTTTAGCGTAAAAGGGCATCGCTACAGATGGCGACTCCGCTGGGGAAATTTTTGTTTTTCAAAAACAAATGAGAGTCGAGCTTTTTTCAAATAATTACCGCTTTATTAATGTTGGAAATTCTGGATTAAAGTGACTATTAAAGTAACATTCGGTTATAATTGCGCGTTTATTTTAACGCATTTAAAAATGGCATATAAACCAGTTTTTTTAAGTGGGGGAAAACGCTAATGCTTTCGTGGAGATATTATTCTCTCGTATGGGCCTAGCAAGTACCTTCGGGGCTCGAGTACCTTATGCTTTCGTGAGGACATCGTTCCTTCGTAGGGGCATAAGCGAATAGGTCCCCCTGAATTGAACTCGGTTGAAATGAGCCTATAATGGGTGATGACCGGGGGCCTTGCTACTCTTAGTAGAGGACAACAAGGACAATTCGGGTACCTCTTAGCACAAAAACTGCATATAGTGAGCCGTAGGAGCCAACCCTTTAGAGCCATGTCGGTCGGTACTCTGCCCATTAGTGGTCACCCTATTTAGGCTCTGGTGCATTATTTCTTGTTTATGTACAGTTTTTTATTACTCTAATTTTCATTTGTTTTATTTAATTATTTTATTTGGTACTAACTCGTTTCGTTTTATTCTCATCGCATTGATTTCACATGCATTATTGCACAACCTCATCACAATCTTGATTTTGCATTGCATCAATTTAGGACACATTTTGCATGCATGTACATTCGTCTTTAAAATAAAAAAACTGACCCTAGGGGTGCCCTATGACAGTGATACTGGATAAAGTAGAAGATCAGTCAGCTCAACATCCATACAAAACTCGGTACAAAACAAAGATGGCGAACGATGAAAGATTGAAAAAAATTGAGCAAGATCAGAAAGAATTGCAAGCGAACATAGCCAAGCAGGTTGAGGAATAGTTGGCGAGAGTCTAACAGGATATGAGGGAACAACTTGCAAAGTCACAACAAGACATGATGGGACAAATGGCACAAATGTTGGGATTAAAGCTTCCCGAGCTTGGAGAGGCCTCTGTTATAAATCTCACTGCAAATTCTAAACTCAGTGTTGGGGACGAGGATCTTATGTATCCTCTGAGGTTCACGCCTATTCAAACCAGAATACAACCAGAAACTCAACCCCATGTGATCATTTATCGAGGAAAGTCTCATCTACATCAGGCCGGTACTTTGATCCCTATAAATCAGCCATCTGCATTAGAAGTTAAACCCGGGGGAAATCAAGCTGAAAATTTTATCTCAGAAATGGATCATCTGTTTGAGACCGAGGGGCTGAAGGTAGAAGCTTCAAAGGAAATCAAAGATCGATGTAAGAGACTCGAAGAGAAGTTAGAGGCTATGGGAAAAGAGGATACCTTCAATGGATTCGATGCCAGTGAACTCAGTCTTGTCCCGGATTTGGTTTTACCCCCTAAATTCAAGGTCCCAGAGTTTGAAAAATATGACGGGACAAGCTGTCCCCGCGCTCACCCAACTATGTTCTGTCGGAGGATGACTGGATACGGCTGAGATGACAAGCTGTTAATTCATTACTTTCAGGACAGTCTATCAGGATCTGTTGCCCGATGGTATAATCAGTTGAGCCGTCATCATATTAAGTCGTGGAGAGACTTGGCCAAAACTTTTTTGGAGCAGTACCGATACATCAATGATATAATGCCAGACCGATGGACGTTACAACAAATGAAACAAAAGTATAATGAAAGCTTCAGACAATACGCTCAGTGCTAGAGGGATATAACAGCTCAGGTCCAACCCCCGCTCAATGAGAAGGAGACGGTGGTCACGTTTGTACAAACTTTGGAGGGTCCGATCTTGGGTCGTTTGATAGGCAACGCGACTACCAATTTTGCCGACCTCGTGTTATCCGGTGAGCTCATCGAGAATGCTTTCAAGACTGACAAAATTGACGATGGGGGTAGTTCGTCCCATAAGAAGCCTTACCATGGAAGGAAAGACCAGGAAGTGAACTCTTTGGGAGTTTACAATGCCAATTATTCTAAGCCCAACACAGTTGTGCAATCTAAGGCCGTGCCAAGTGCTTACATTGCCTCAAGCCAAGGTTCTGGTCAGAGGAAGAACACTGAGAAGATAAAGTTCACTCCCCTGCCGATGTCGTATGGAGACCTATATAAGGAACTGCTAAAAGCCCATATAGTGGTACCTTTCCACCAAGCTCCGACGTAACCCCCATTCCCTAAGTGGTATGATCCTAACGTGAGTTACGAATATCACGCTGGACAGGTGGGCCACACGATTGAAAATTGTTGGGGCTTCAAGAGGCTGATAGAAAGGTACCTTAAGCTCGGTGTTATAAGTATTAAAAACCCTACAAGTTCAACCACAAGTGGGAACCCTTTGCCGAAGCATGAAGATGCCAACTGAGGGTGTGTTGAAGGTTTTTTTGAACTGGACCATGTTAAGTATTGCACTGTCTTGACCATAGTAGGTCCCCTTGTAGTTTTTATCACTTTCAGAGTAATACTTTTTGTAAACCAATCTCACCGACTTAAGTACAATAGTGGTGAGAGTATTTTGTAAAGGATCAAAACTAAAGTAGCAATGCAAACATCTTTGGGGCATCCACTCAGATGAAAGCTGATACAACTCAGGACAAAGTCGGGGCACCGCCGCATGAAAAAACCAAGATCCTAACGGGACCAGTGAGGAGTCAGGGGCATCCCATTGAGGGTCAGAAAATCATATCACATTCATGTATTCATCTTGCATTAAATCATTTTTGCATACGGGTTCGAAATAAACCGAAGAACCTTAGCCATTGGGGCAACAACACAAATGCCAACCTTTAGCCATGAAGAATGCCAAACACAAAGAGGATGCTGAAACATCAATAAAAGGTAACAATGACAAATTTTGTGAACATTTACTGATTAATGTTTTTTTCCATTTTTAGGTCATACCTCTCCGCGAGTAGAGCACCAGAAGTAGCCTTTTTCAGATCTTGCCTTCGCCATTGTTGATAGGCCACATTTCCAGATTTTGCTTTACCGCTGATGGTGCAACAGTATAGACATCCTGAAGATCTCGTTTCTCCGTTGATGGTGCAACCGATCCGAACCTTTCCCCAAGCAGATCGAATTTCTATTAAGGTCTTGTTTCTCCGCTGACGGTGCAACCAGGCCTAATCTTTTCTTGAGTTTTACTTCTTTGTATAGTCAAGAAAAAAGAAAAAATATCAAAAAAAGAGTTAAAATATTTTGAAAAAAAAGAAAAGAAAAAGATTAAAAAATCAAAAAAAATAAAAAAATAAAAAAAATAAAAAAATAAAAAATCAAAAAAGAAAAATCAAAAGGAAATTTATCAACTTTCATTATCCGATCCAGTCCTCAGCTGATAGACTGGCCGAGTTCAAGCTGTCGTCGTCCTCAGATCCTACTCTCCGCTGATGGTATAGCCAGTTCCAGGTCGTTATTATCCAATCCAGTCACTCTGCTGATAGAGTGGTCGGGTCTCAGCTCTCGTCTTCCTCAGATCCTGCTCTTCGGTGATGATTAGCTGGTTCTAGGTCGTCATTATCCAATCTAGTCCATTCGCTGATGGAGCGGCTAGGTCCAAGCTACAATCATCCTCTAATCTTGCTCTCCGCTGATGGTATAGCCGGTTCCAGGACGTTATTATCCAATCCAGCCCTCCGCTGATAGAGTGGCTAAGTTCAAGCTACCGTCGTCCTCAGATCCTACTATCCGCTGATGGTATAGCCGGTTCCAGGTCGTTATTATCCAATCCAGTCCCTCTACTGATGGAGTGGCTGGGTCCAAGCTCTCGTTGTCCTCAGATCTGCTATCCGCTGATGGTATAGTCGGTTTCAGGTCGTCATTATCCAATCTAGTCCCTCCACTGATGGAGTGGCTAGGTCCAAGCTGCAATCGTCTTCTAATCTTGCTCTCCGTTAATGGTGTAGCCGGTTCTAGGTCGTCATTATCCGATCCAGTCCCTCCGTTGATGGAGTGGCTAGGTCCTAATTGTTGCTATCTTATTTCTCCGCTGATGATGTAGTAGGGTTCCAGTTAATATTCTGCTTCTTAGTTGATGGCAAGGTTAGATCCAACTTTACTGATTTTCAAGTTCTTTTATTAATAAAAAAAAAGAGAAAAGGGAAAAAAATAAAAAAAATCCAAAAAAAAGAAGAGACAAGAAAAAGGAAGAAAAAAAGGAAAAAATAAGAAAAATTAGAAGAAGTAAAAAATAAAAAAGAGGAAAAAATGGGAAAAAGAGAAAGAAAAACAGAAAAAAATAAAAAAATAAAAAATAAAAAAATTTATCAACTTTCATCGCCCGATCTAGTCCCCCGCTGATGGAGTGGCTAGGTCCAAGCTGCAGTCGTCCTCTGATCCTGCTCTCCGCTGATGGTGTAGCCGGTTCCAGGTCGCCATTATCCGATCCATTCCCTCCGTTGATGGGATGGTTGAATCCATGTTACCAATATTCTTCGATCTTACTTCTCCGTTGATGGAGTAGTGGGGTCCAACATCTATCTTTCGACCCGGTATCGTCGTCGGTGTTGTAGCCAGGTCATTTTTACTCTTGTATTACCATGATGAAAAATAAGAAAGAAAAAATTTCAAAGTTTATCTTTAAAAAAAGAAGAAAAAAACAAAAAAAAGAAAAGAAGGAAAAAGTTGTCAGTTTTCTAATCCTGCTTCTTCGTCAGAGTTACAGCTGGATCAAATTTTGTAGACCCTGCCTCTTCGTCGGTATTGCAGCTGGATCAAATTTTGTAGACCATGTCTCTTCGTCGGTATTGCAGCAGGGTCAAGTTTTCTTTAAGTATTATCGCCGTCAATAATGTATCAAGTGGAACTCATTTTGCTTCCCCAGCAGACAACCCCCATTTTGAAGGTTTTGCTTCCCCAAGAGTGACAAAGTGGATCAACCAAGACAGGAAAGAAGACCTACATCAAAGAGAAAGAATATCTACTAAAGAAAGAAGACATACGTCAAAAGAAGAAGCTCAGCCGGACCAAACAAAACAAGTTATTTTTAGTTTTTTCTCTATTGCTGTTACACAACAATGAGCAAAGAAGGGCAACTATAATAACCCGTTTTAACCCAACTCAACCAAACTGACCCAAATCCAAACCCTAACCCGACTCGGTAACAAAAAAACCCTAAAAAAACCTAACCCTTATACCATCCACTGCCGTCGCCGTTACACTCCGGCGACCACTTCACCAGCAACCAAAACAATCCCCAAATCTAGCTTGAATCTCGAAACCCCAAACAAAAATAATAATAGACCAAACCTACCATAAATTTGTCCACCATACCTAAATATACCAAACCCTAACAGTACCCATACCCTCACCCATACTCTGGCATCACCAATATCTCAACCAACATCCCTAAAAATCTGGCTCCATCCATCCAACTTCAGGTCTGCTAAAATAAAATTTTAAGATTAGGTTATAAAACCGAAACCAAAGATTGTAAAAGAGGGATTCGGTTCAAAAAAAATATTGAAAGGGGTTTTTTCAGTTTAAAAAACGGGGAGGTTTTATTTTTGTAATCTGGAAAGTTTATTTTTGAAATCAAACAAGAGTTTCAAGGTAATCTTTTTCTTCTTTCGCACTTCTGTTTGCTTGAATCAAAACAAAAAACATTTAGAATCTAATCGGATCTTTTGTTAAAAAAGAAAATCAAAACTTTTTTTGTAATCTCAAATCAAAAGGGTTTTTTAAACTGAAATAATAAAATAAAAAGGGGTTCGAATCGAAACATACCTGGTTACCGGAGCGTCGCCTTGAGGCCGCCGATGATCGGTGCAAGGAACGGTGTTGAGGGCCTAAAGAGCCGCGCCACTCTTGTTGAGAGGATAAGAGATTAAGGTTTTTTTAGGGTTTGTTTTGAATCGAAATAACCAAAAATAACCCTTTAATATTGTTTTCAAACCGGCCATGAAACGACGTCGTATTAGCGTGCCCGACCCGCGGTTACCCGTTAACCCAGGGAGGATTCGCATTTTTGGTTAAGGGGCAAATTACGTGCCTAGTCCCTCCCTTTCTTCCCCGTTTTCATTTCTGCCCACGGAATAATCCTGCATGTGGTCCCTGTATTTGTTATGCATTTTTAATATCGCCCATTTGTGCTTTATTTGTGTCTTTTATTTTGCATTTTGTTCAATTTTAGTCACTGCTACACTTGGTATTTAACTTTTAGCACTTTTATCTTATGTCATTTATATTTCTGCTCATGCGTTTTATATTTTGTTCATTTTAGTCTTGTAATATATATGTTTCTCATGCCATGTAATTTAGTGTTTGTGCATTTTAGTCCTTAAGTTGTTATTTCCATGTTGTTTTATGTATGTTAGTATAAATCCTTGGCTATTGCTATCATTATTATTATCGTTATTATTATTATTATCATATTTATGTGTTAGATTAATATTTATGTTTGTATGTTTTAGAGTAGCATTTTATTTATGTTGGGTTTGTTTTTTATGCATCAGATTAGTATTTTATTATATTAGTATGCATCTATATTTTTATCGCATTGTATGTTTGCCATGTGTTTTAAGTTTGCATAATAGATATATATTTTGCCAATGCGGTGCCCTTTTATTCGAGCGTAAACGGGGCCAGTATCATGCGTAGTGATAGTGGTTGGGCGTTTATTCTCGGATAACGGGGCCTTTAAAATCTACTCGCACTTTTAATCAAATTTTAATTTACTCGTCACTTTAATCCGGAAAGTCTAATATTAATAAAGCGGTAATTATTAAAGTACCAATTTTGGGCGGTGTGGGGGTGCTAATCCTTCCCCATCCGTAACCGACTCTCGAACCCATCAATTTTAAATATCTATTTTTTACGGTGTCCGGCCTACCTAAATGGCCGGTGGCGACTCCATATTTAAATAAAATACGAGTTTTTTTTCTAAAGTCCCACGCGGAGAACGAATATTTACAAAAAATAACCAACATCGTTTTTTAGCGTAAAAGGATATCGCTACAAGAAGAACAATCATAAACCTTACAAGAATTAATTTTTACACCACAAAATAGATAGAAAGATATTTTGGTTCTATTGGACGTCAAAATTTCACGATAAATCAATTCATGAACACGGTTAGAGTTAATGATTATATAGTTGAGAAAAGCAATCATAATCTTAAAAGAATTAATTTTCATAAACCATAAAATAAATAAAAAGATATGTAATTCTATTAGACATCAAAGTTTCACGATAAATCGACTCGTGGACACGGTTAGAATTTAGAAAGGATATGGTGGTGCTAAAGGATAAAGGGAAAGAGGTTAAAGTTGACAAGATGCAAAAGGTAGAAAAGAAGGAAAAAGAAAGGGGCAGTAGACAGCATAACTATTGAGATTTAGTTATGAAATCAGTATAAGGATGTAAAGAACATTATGATTGTGGCTTTGAATAGGGTGGCGCCTCAAATCGATGAAAACCAAAGCACTTAAGGGCACCGACAAAAAGAAGTCTTGGGAGCCAAGGGCTATCACGCCTCGGAAACTCCTTTGACTACCTTTGAGCTTTGTCAATGCACCTTAAAGCAATTATTCAAAAATTAAATCTTTTAAGTAAAATTAAGAGTTCAAATATGATGTTGTGAATAAAACAAAACTTTCATTATTCGATTTGAACTAATCGATAATTATACTAAAAAAATAAGTCTGACAAAGAATTCAGATTTGAATTTCAGAAATAATATTGTTAGGAGTAAAAGTTTGTAATATATTTTAATTATATATATATATTTTATTATGATATTGATTTTTTAACCCATTTTAGGGTGATCTTGTAACACGTTTTTTTTTTCAATTGCAATTGAATTTTATTAAAAAATTATGTAAGATATCACAAATACAACGTATCTAGAATAAAAAATAATAGGGACTAATCCACTAAAATCTCATACTAAAACTCAAAAGTGCAAAGAAAATAAATTACTTCCATAGAGATTAATATACTGTCAAAATTTAGAAGTCTTCCTGAATTTTTTGTCTCTATCCAAACGAGACACACTACGGGTGAAAAAGAATGATGAGCGAGCCAAACTATCAGACATATTAATTAACAAAATAATAATAATGACAATAACAATGGAATTTGTTCCCTTTTATCTATGGCTTGTTTTTTCCCCTTAATTTTAATACATAGTTTTAACTATTAAATCGATTGAATCGAAAATCAGAAACCTAAAAGATTCGATGCTCACTTTTTTCTATTAAGTAGAGAGACATTTATATTCTCAAAATAAATGTCGAGATTCGAATCCATATAAAATAAAATAACATGAGCATCTTTAGCCAATCGATCAATTAATTGATCTTCATGTCCAATTCTTTTTATTCATGGCCCTTCATAGCTTTACTCTTTATTTTCGCAAGTAAAGGACATATCTATGGAAGGTGGCCTTGGTTGGTCCTTCTATATATGGAGCCGTTGCCAAGTAAAGGAAAGAAAAGAAAAGAAAAAGCAAAATAATGCATCTAAAAGCTTGTAAATAAAGCAAAGGAGTTGCTCTCAACTGTCATTCAAGTTGTGCCCAAAATAGACTCTCTTGCTATTTTAAAACTTGAATGCAAAATTTTTCAACTTTGCAAAAATTCTGGAAAAATGGTCGAATTTCAAATTAAAAAAAAAAAACTCATTTTCAGAAACGTAATTAATCATGTCAATATGAGTTGGTTTAGTTGATCGAGACCGAACAATACATTGATAGATACGATGATTCAAGTCTAACCAATATTCTATCAGATTTAATCTGGATAATTTTCTCAACTAAACAAGAAAACTTCGAATCGAATAATCATTTATGGTTTTTTAGGGTAAAGTGTGCACATATGATTCATCAGCTAGCAAAGCAATCTTGGAATTGTAGGGTGTTTAATTCAGATAAAAAGTGGGATCACACCTCCCTAGTAAGATAGCACTTACTTGAAGTTCTCAATGAGTTACGTGTGAGTCTACGGTATAATAATTTAATTTAAGGTTAAAAAACGATATAATCGAAATGTTAAAAAATATAGAACTTAAAATGTTACTACACAACTGAAATGTTATAAAAAATTATAACATTCAGGCTGATGATTTTTTTAACAAGTTTCGAAACTTGCTTTTTGATTTCATGACAAGTTTCGAAACTTACCAACCTAAAATATTATACTTTTTATAACATTTCGGTTGTGTAGTAACATTTTAGGTTCTGCGTTTTCTAACATTTTTGTTGTGTCATTTTTCAACCGTGAATTAAGCTGTTGTACCGCAGATTCACCATGAGTACCGAGTGAGTGATTGGTCTTTTTGGCCAAGTGTTCATGGCACTTCCATGGGCAGTACAACTTTGGAACTTCTTCTCTAAGTGTCTAAAGCACTTGATATGCTGCCGGGCCAGGCAGAGTAAAATCATCTATCCCACACTCGCGAGTAAAAAACACTTTTGCTTTGGATGAACCAATAATGCAGAATTTGCTAAAAATTAAAAAGAAAAGGAGGAAACCAAAGAGTTTATAACCAACTAGCATAAATAAAGTTGTAATAGTAAAAGGAAAAATTCATATTCGAGCTGTGAATACATTATTTTTAGAAGAAATAATCACAAATTTTGAATATAGACGGTAAAATAAACATGAAAAATTAAAAAATTCTAATATAAATATGCAACTCCAAAACCAATCATCAACATTGAGTTTTTGTGCTATAAATAGGGTTTGTATTCAATGCACTATCAACACCGACGACACTAGGGGTAGGCAAGTGCATTGTCCCTAAAAATGGTAAATATTTAGTTAGGTCCTTAAAAGTTATAAATTATGATTAAAATATGCTCCAATCTTAAACCTTTTGTTCATTTGGAATTTAATCCTCGTACTTTTATTGCTAGGAATTTAGTCTCTCTATTTTTTATATTTGAACATTTAAGTTCAATTATTAATATTGTTAAATTCATGTACTGCAGAGGCTCATTATAGTGTCTCATTATACTGGACTAATTAGTTGTTGTTTTTAATAAAAAAAAATTAACACATAGAATCATACAGTTAATTGTCAATGTAAATTAAATATTACAATCTCAATAGTCTTTTGATGCAATTAAAGAATACAAACAATTTATGAATAGAGTTGCAATGTTAGCGTTTGAATTTCAAATAGGTTATACTCCAACTTTTAAAAGAAAAATACTTTAATACACAATCTTGTTAAATTTAGGGTTTAGGGTTTAGAATTTAGAGGTTCATAGTTAGAATTTAGAGTTTAGAATTCAAGATTTAATTTTTAGATTTTACAGTTTAAATAAAAAGGATTGTGTAATTTTTTATGTAATTTGTATATCAAAATATAATCCATTTTAAAAAATATAAATAAAGTCAAAATATAATCCATTTTAAAAAATATAGAATTTGGAGTTTAGAATTCAATATTTAATTTTTAGATTTTACAGTTTAAATAAAAAGGATTGTGTAACTTTTTATGTAATTTGTATATCAAAATATAATCCCTTATAACCTTTACACAGATAAAACCCTCAAACTATAGCATAACTGAATTTATTAGCCATGTTCCGTTAGTAAATATTTTTTTTGTTGCCCTCTCGGTTCCTCAGGGCTTTACCCTGACTAATCTGGGTCGACCCGCGTCACACACTTGGTTATGGTGGGCAAGTCTCTCAACGAGGATTTTCTACATACACAAAGCCTCGAACTCGAGACATGCTTAAGCGATGCCAAGCTGCTTATCGCTTGGACCAACCCCGTTAGTTCGTTAATAAATATTTTTATTATAATTCTTTATGGAAATTTCGGGTGATATTCTAATCTTTTTGGATTACCAAAACCCAGTGCCTAAAAAGAGCACAAACCACAAGTATTACGGCATAAGAAGACAGGAATGTTTGATGGTGGGAGAGTCTTTACAAGTTTTGTCATTAAGCATCTCAAAATACCAAAAAGAAACCTCATAATCCGCAAATACTTTGTCTCCTTTGGTTTGATCCATGCAGCTTTCTTATAAACTTCATATCTTTCAAAGATCACAAAAGAAAATCTACTCAGAATCCATGGGGATATTCTTTACACAGATTTTGTAGCAAAAGTTAATAAAAACCCTCAAAATACACACACATTATATTAATTAAATTAATTTCCCCAAAATTTGTCTTTATTTACTTGGTTTTTGAAATGTAATTCCATCGTTCTGCATGAAAGAATATGACTTTATACGTTCAAAAGTTATTAGTAAATCGAAATATTAACGAAGAAGGGTTGTAGTTTTGTTTATAAGTTACAAGTAAATCGAAATATTAACGAGGAACCATTGTAGCTTTGTTTATAAAAAATGGTATATAATTTGAATTTTTTTTCGAATTGTGTTTTTAAAATGTGTTGATATTTTAAAATAATACAAAAATCACGCGTCCTTTATGAAAACCCATTGGCTGTCAACTATCCAAACTATTTTATTATTTTCGTGTTGTCATCCCAGAATAGAGTATCTGCCTAGCTCTCTCTCTCTCCCTCCCAACTACAACATTTTTCTAAACCCGAGCATCCTTTGCTTCCTGCTCCTCTTGCTCTTGCTTCAACAAGAGAGTGTTTGTTGAATCTTAAAAGATACACGTTTTCGCGAAAATATCTTTAAAAATAATGTTTAGTGCATACCTCAAGCAAGTCCAATTTCTAATTTCGTGAACATAAACCATAGGAATGAAATCAGAATAAACATAATCTCTTTTTGAACATGATTAATCCTTTATTGTTATTGTTTTGATCAAGCTCCCACTCTATCCATTAAATTAAACAACACCTTCATTTCCTTTACCATGCATCATGATGAGGATGCCAAAAAGGAAAAACACAAGCAAGATAAGTGATAAATTGAAATATGTACATGAAAAATTGAAGTTGGAAGCAAAGGATATGATATGATGTATATTATATATGGAATGTGTTTGAGGAAAACCTATAGAAGCAAAGTCAGCTGCATGGTATAAAATATATATATAAGAGTAGCTGAGGTGACAGAATAGGCAATTGGCCCATTCGACATAATGGGAATGATGATATATGTTGGAGTTGGTGGAAATCCAACGCATATTCAAGTGGGATTGTCCACTCCTTGTCTATTTTTTTAATACCGCTATCACCCATTGTCCTTGTGCACTATCACTACTACTGTTCTTCAGATGTTCAGATAGGCTTAAAACATGAGAACCGGAAAATTTAATTTGAGGTGTTATAATTATTTTTATAAATAAAATTTTTAAATAAGTAAAAATAAATAATCGGTGTCAATTTTTTTAAGGGGTGTCAAGGCGTTGACATTCTCTCCCATTTAAAAGGCATGCCAGATAGTATGTACAACAATATCGTGTTTATATTCTAAGATTTTTTTTTTTCTGATGTGAGATGAGTGTCCATGTCATTCATGTCTCTTCTCAAACGTGACAATACATAATTCTGATTTAATTCTCAGCTCCATAGTCTATATACTTCCAGTTTGTAACCTGAGAGACTATACATACAACTTATGTGATGAAATCTTACGGGACTCAATTTGAAATAATTATCTATATTCAATTTATTTTTTTATTAAACTGAATTGAATATCATAAGAGTTCTTTATAGGTACGATCCTTCCAATTATTTTTCTTTTCAAAAAAAATCTATTATTTGTTGGTTCGGATCTATGTTTGGGTCTGGTATATGATCTGAGACCCGTTATTTAAGTCACGAAGGCCTTTGGGCCATTTTCGTTTTCACCATTGAATAAAACAGCCCATTTTATATTTATTATTTTTAGGGGTAAAGTACAAGGGTGGTCACCCAACTTCCGGTTTGGTTCTATTTTGTTCACTCAATTCTAAATATTATACTTTTGTCACTCAACTTTTTGAAATCTTAATTTTTGATCCCTCACCGAATAGTCAACGGAGTGATGACATGGACTCTGTTTTACTTTGTATACTAATACGTTCAATGTTTACACCTTTTAACAAGAGGTTCTAATTTTAAATAAATCAACAATTTCAACGCTCCACATTTACAAAGTCTATCAATTCGGTTCTAATCCATTTTTTTAAAATAAACTATAATTATAAAAACTTTAAAAATATAAGAAAACCCATACAAGTTTGAAAGAAAACTTAATTGATGTGGGTCAGTCAAGTTTGGGCTATTGTCGCCCCCTTGAAAATTTAAAATTTGTATATGATTTAAATTTTATTATTATTTTTTATTAAAATTTTATTTATCTCCTAACATAAAATTTTACGTATGCCCATGTATGTATCCATATACACTTTACGTAACAGTGGTTCCTTTGGAGGAAGAATATACCATATATGTTTTTGGGTTTTGATAGGCCGGATGCAGTCGATATGCATGGTATCCACCTTTAAGCTTTTGCTTGGTATGAAGGATGGAAAGGAAAAATAATAAAAATTTAGTTCATTAAATAGTTAAAATTCAAAGTAAAAAATGATTATAAATCTTAACCATATGATTAATTAATTTTCTATCATCCTAATAAACAAGGCCTTAGAATTGACAGCACAACCCATCAAAAAGTTGCAGCTATTGATAAACTACATCCTCAAAGGGTTGCAAACCCTGCACTTTTGTGAAAGGTAATGGAATTTATATCTTAACATAATGTTAAAAAAAATATATCTTATTATTTGACTGAATAATCGTTATGGCCCTATTCCTTTTTAAAATATTTTAACTTTAAATATTTTATTTTAGATTAAAATGACTTATCTGTGAATGAAAAATGTTAGTCCACTAACATTTTTAAAATGACATAACAATGCACGCTAACATAATAATGTCATATAGACAAATGTATTAACTTTACAGAATAACACATTACAGTCGGACAGAGAGCCGTAAATGGTAATCAAAATGTATATTGATGAAGATAAAAGATAAGAGAAAAATGAGAGATAATGATTGGGATCTCACTTAACTTGGGGTATGAGGATCTAAGGTTTGTGATTATATTTGTGGTCTCTTGATGATGATGTTAGGTGTAGGATTTATAGATTATGATAGTTTAGCAGTATAGTTATGGTTGTCAGGTAGTCGAGTTGGCTAACATATAAGATAGATTTGATAATTATCATGTCGATGTGTCTTCTTAATAAGATTGTGACGTAATCAGTCTAAAGATCTCATAACTTAATTATCTAGCTGAACTGAAGTGAAAAAAAAGCGCATTAAAAATGATTTGTAAAAAACTTAAAACAAAAAATTATAATAGTATCTATCATTTTTAACTCTTAGTAAAATTCATGGGTTATTTTATTAATTTATCCGCAATAAAACACTGTAAACTTTATAACATAGAAAGATAAATACTTCATATATAATATAAGCTAAAATTTATTTATATGGCGTAAGATTAGTCACCTAATTAAAGAATTATCAGCGGAGCCCATTTTCACTACTGGACAGGCTGCAGCGTTCATAGGCCCACCACCGTCGCCGTTGAGTAAAAATTTCATTTGGAAACAATAAATCATAAAAACCCTAGACGTGGGATCTAACGGCCCATGTTAAACGAAAGAAGGTTGATCATGGCCGTCCACTTATGATCTTTAAAGACTATAAATTAAAGACACTAGCAAGCATTGGTAGGGTTATTTTTATCAACAGGAGAAGCTGGTAGCCTGGTAGCAGCTCTTTAGCTTCTTTAATTTTCCATTTTCCTTTCTTTCAGATCTCGAGGTATTAGCGTTCAAATTTTCGTCGCGAATTAAATTACAAGTTTATTGAATCCAACTATTGAATTTCTTTCATTTAGTTTTTGCTTGAATTTCAGGTTTTGTTTAGTACTGCTCTGGATGTATGAAAACGTATTGATTTAACTGCAGTTTCTGGCGATGATTGAAATGGATTTCCCCATGAAAAGACATTGTTGGGTAAATCAAGGTTGGAGTCTCGAAAATGGCTCTTCTCGCCAAAACCCTGAAAATGGGGTTTTGGAAAGAAATACCAAAGGAGCCCGAGAATTGGCGTGCTTAGTTCATGCCATAGGCCTTTGGTCTTGGGGGTCCGTTTCAATTCAGTTCGCTAGATCTGCTGGTCTTCTTACATTTTTACATCTAGGGTTAACTCTTTTGATTTACTATTATGTAACTGGAGTTTTGAAAGAAAATTGTACGATTCTTGATTTGCTTGTATCTGTATTCAGAACTTCATAAATGCTCGTTATGATTTTGATCTTGCTAAAGACTTTTTTGCTTGATATAGTGGTCTATTTCCAACGATTTTATCCACTTATGCTTTTAGCCTGAATTGTTTGTTATTTGTTAGTTTTTTTTTATTTTTCGTATCTGAAATTAAGAGATGAACAATTGGATTCAAGGAATAATTTTATTTATGGGGGAAATATTAATTGACATGTCCAATTTATAATTGGTTAGGATTATACTTTCTACAATTCTTTCCTTTGTTTGATTGATTGGTTTTTTTTATTTATATAATCCAATTATTTTCTTGTTTTTCTTATCATGCTGATGTTTGATGTTTTGAAACCATTATCAGTATACTTGTGCTTAAGTTGAAACTGGAACTGAGTTGTTTGGAATTCGCAGAGTATTTTTATTGAAGAAACATGTCTCATCGCAAGTTTGAGCATCCGAGGCACGGCTCTTTGGGATTTCTCCCACGGAAAAGAGCCTCTCGCCACAGAGGAAAAGGTTTCCCCCCTATATTCCCATATAATTGTTTTTTAGTTAGAAACTGTTGATATTCTATTTTGTAATATTGTTGGATTAATCTATCATTCAAATGACTTGTTGCTTTAGCTGTGGCTGAGTGGATCCACATTTAGTTTTATAATTTGTCTTTTAATCCCAAATAATCTCTGAAGCTGTAATTGCTACCACTATCCCTTATTATGTTCAGCTCCCCTATATTCCCATGTAATTGTTTTTTAGTTAGAAAGTGTTTATATTTTATTTGGTTGGATTACCCTACATTCGAATGGCTTGTTGTTTTAGCTGTGGCTGAGTGTAACTGTATTTAGTTTAATTGTTTGTCTTTTAATCCTACATAAGCTCCGAAGCTGTAATTGCTACCACTGCCCCTTATTATATTCAGCATGCCATTGTGATTAGCGGACATTTTAGGTTGGTCTGGCTATTTTAAATCCCTCTATGTTTGTGTTAATTAAAGTTTCTTATTTTTCTTTCTCCTTTCTCGGTTGTTCAGTGAAGGCATTCCCAAAGGATGACCCTAGTAAGCCATGCCGATTAACTGCATTCTTGGGATATAAAGCTGGGATGACCCATATAGTGAGGGAAGTTGAAAAGCCTGGATCAAGTAATTCTTTTTTCTCTAGATCATGATTTTCAAATTGTGGAATACTGGATGATCCATCTTTTGTGCTTTTTTGATATGTTATTCTCCTCCATGTTTAGTTGGTTAGTTTAATGTATTTATATTATTTCTTCCAGAACTTCACAAGAAAGAGACTTGTGAAGCAGTTACCATCATTGAGACACCACCTATGGTTGTTGTTGGAGTTGTTGGATATGTCAAAACTCCTCGTGGTCTTCGTACTTTGGGCACTGTGTGGGCTCAGCATCTGAGTGAAGAGGTGAAACGAAGGTTCTACAAGCACTGGTGCAAATCTAAGAAGATGGTAAAAAAGACATTCAATTGCAGCTGGAAAAATTGAAAAAATATTGTTCTGTAATCCGTGTTTTGGCCCACACTCAGGTATATCCCCTTCAAGCAGTTCTATAATTTGCAATTATGTTTCAGTCCTTCCGGTTCTTGTTGATCGAATGTTTTAACATTTATGTATTTCCGACATCTTTGATGTTCTTTGTTGTATCTTTTTGTAGATAAGAAAAATGAAGGGTTTGAAGCAGAAGAAGGCTCATTTAATGGAGATTCAAGTCAATGGTGGAACTGTTGCCCAGAAAGTCGACTTTGCTTACAGTTTCTTTGAGAAACCTATTCCTGTTGATACTGTGTTCCAGAAAGATGAGATGATTGATATCATTGGTGTGACCAAGGGTAAAGGGTATGAGGGTGTGGTGACCAGATGGGGTGTTACCCGTCTCCCACGTAAGACGCATCGTGGTCTTCGCAAGGTTGCTTGTATTGGTGCATGGCATCCAGCTAGGGTTTCTTTTACTGTTGCCAGGGCTGGGCAGAATGGTTATCATCACCGCACTGAGATGAATAAGAAAGTGTACAAGCTTGGAAAGGCTGGACACGAATTGCATGCCGCCATGACTGAATATGACGGGTTAGCCAAACACCCTTTTCCCATCACGCTATTCACACTTGTACGCTAACTATCGCAACTGAGGCATTTTTTAATACTCCTTTTTCTCCTAATTTCAGGACCGAAAAGGATATTTACACCAATGGGTGGATTCCCCCATTATGGTGTGGTGAAAGAGGATTATTTGATGATCAAAGGTGGCTGTGTTGGGCCAAAGAAGCGTGTTGTTACTTTGAGGCAATCCCTCTTGCATCAAACCTCTAGGCTTGCCCTCGAGGAGATCAAGCTCAAGTTCATCGATACGTCGTCCAAGTTTGGTCACGGTCGGTTCCAGACAACACAGGAGAAGGCCAAGTTCTACGGGAAGCTCAAGGCTTGACTTGGCTTGTTAGTTTATCTATTATATTTTTGGAATTATGAAGAGTTGATCTAGAAGTTCATTTATTTTCAGTTCATGGTTTTGTTATCAGAGCTTACTTGCTCATATGAATACTGCTAGGAATTTGCTTATTCTATTTCGTTTGAAGAACTTGAAAATCTTTGCTTCTTTTTTTCCTCATTTACAACAATCGAAAGAATCAAAAGTTTCTAATTTATCCAGAAAAAAAGAGGAAAGAATCAAAATTTTCTAGGTGTTGGAGAAGGAAAGTTTGCCGTCTGTCTGGTTGTGAAAAAGTAGGAAATGATAGAAAGATATATGCATGGGCGAGGGGGTCATCTTTAGTGTGCTTTCCTTATCATAGGGGTCCCCTTCTCTTTTGCAAATACGTCTTACATGGAAAATAGGAAACATAATCTTCTATCTTTTGAATTTAATGTCGGATATGAATATATATTTGATAGGGCTATGTAAGTTTCGGTATCTGGCTCATTAATTGATTAATTTTGATTAATTTGGATTTGATTTTATTAAAGCTCATTTTAGGGGTGATTTAAAAACTCAATTTTTTTGTTCATTTTTTTTAAAATTATGGTTATCACTTTCAATTTAGTGCATTCTATCTTTGTAATGGGACGTTTGCATTTAGTTGTTTCAAAATGTAATTAATCCTTTAAATAATAAAAGAAAATGTAACTGGTATACTGTTGAAAAACCTGCAACATTTTCATTTTTTTATTATGTTGTCTTTAATGATTTTTTGCAATGGTAATATTTTATCAATATTTTTGTAGTTCGATTCAATTAACAGACTCAATCATTTGGATATACTAAAGTTTTTGCAGCCTACAGCTCTCTCCTGCTGAGATGACTGGTAGTTGAAGAATGAAACAGTGTAAATTAAATCTTTAATCGTTGTTTTTTCAGTTGAGGATCTCATTGTCTATGAAAGATTATAATTCGGTTTAAATTCAAAAACTTTATGAATTTCATCATATTATTTGTTTAGGGCTTTCACATCATTCTCAGGCATTTTGATTTTTGTTTGACAAAAATAGTCTTATACAATTTTCAGTAGTTTTGTTTAACTATCGGTATTTAATTTATTGATCGATTAATCTGAATTAAATATTATAAAAAAATCTATTATGGGGCGACTCTATATTACCTAGGATCTAATATCTCATCCTACTAGACTAACTTATTTTTGGTGATTTTAGTTTTTTTAATCTCATATTAGCCGATTATATTTCAGACTCAACTGTATATCTTAAGTACAAAAACTTATTTCTTTTTCAAGAACCATCAGCTCTACAGCATAGTTACACGAATTCTTGGTTTTATGGGTTTTTTTATTACGGGAAACTTCATTAAACTAGGTTCCGTTTGATTCATGTAGTTGAAATTTTGAAATTTAATTTTCATGTTTTTCGGTGTTTGGTTCAAGTAAAACAAACAAGTCAATGTAGCTTGTTTTAAGGTCAAACTTTTTTATCTTTTACTTTTGCTGTAGTTTGTTTTACCTTCTTTATTTCCGTAAAACACTTTTACTTTACTCTTCAACTCAAATAAAAATTATCTCCTCATCGCATCTTCCTTATCAACACCAGCAACTGATCTGTCCATCGTTGCCTTCAATAATCCAAGTAAATATATATTTTTTGTTCATTTTCTATATAATTATCTTTCTTTTTTCTTATTCATCTACTATCTTTATCTTTGGCTCTTCAATTTTTTGCCCTAATTTTTTTCTTCAAATCTTCCCTAATTTACTTTAAGTATCTTCAAATCTACTCTCTATTCATTCTTTCTGATAATAATTTTTTTTAAAAAAATGGATGCTAAAATTTTCAGATAATGGTTCTTCAATTTCTTGCCCTAGTTTTTTGGATGCTAATTTACTTTAATAGTCGATAAATGCACAGAAAAATGAAAATTACTTATTCAAATTATGCTAAAACTTTAATATTAAATTTTTTAGATTCTAAAACTTTCGTATGAATAATATTCAGGAATATTAAAATTTTAATATAATCTATTTTTTACTTATATATTTTTTTAACATATATGCAAAACGTAAAATATTAGCTGCCTTGGTGTTTGTTTCTTTTGGCTTTTATCTTTATTCTTTATGCCATGTAAGTTTTCATGGGACCAAGAACATGGGTCTAGAGCTAATGAGCTTCTAATACCAATATTCACTCTCAAAGTTATTTGCTTGCATCTGGGTTGTTTCTTATTTATCATGTTTTCATTAAAAAAAATTATTTCATGTCAAATTCTCACTCTATTTCAATTTTAATGGTTACCCATTTTTTTCTATAGGTAGAGTTCATAAATTTTGAATTCTTGTATTTGTTTATCTATCTTTTATTTGTTTGACTTGAGATTAATCTTAATGATAAGTTCTATTATTAATATTATTCAATTACTTATTCAGTTTGTTTGTTTGTTTTGATTTCAATTCTCAAAACGTTGTCTGTAAGTGGGTTGTTTGATTCTTGCTTGCTGGTTGGGTTTTGTTTTAACTTTTTTGTATGGTCTTTGAAGCTGGTTTGATCAATCTCATAGACCTTAAATTTTGTTTGATATGTTTTTGAAGTCTTTTCTATGACGTTTGATCCTCATAGAAACATGGTTTAATTATAGTAATAGCATTGTTGTTTCGATTGATATTGATGAATTTGAATGCTTTGTTTGGTTTATTAAATCATCACATATAATGGCATGCTTTGATATTTTCCATATTTTTTTTGAATTTTCTCTATGTACATGCGCATCAAGTTTAACTCCATACACACTCTTTTCTATAATACATCAATTTATTAGTCAAATTTATATTTTAATCCTTTTTCATAATGCAAGGCTATTATTTTTTGTAGATGGATCGTAACTCTATACATAATGCAATAGTGGGAGTCGCTGCTTCAGCATTAGCTGTTGGGGCAATTTTGATTCAAACATTAAAATCTATAAAGTAAATAACTCGTCAATGTCATGTGAATTGAAATTATGAAAGAGAGAATTATATCAATAGTATATTATATAGAGGTGTGTAGTTCTAATGTAATGTTTAATAATAGTTATGTACTTGGACACTATCGTTGTTTTAATATGTTGTATTATGCACTTCAACAATATCCGTAGTTTAATATGTTGTAGTACTAATTATGTAATTGGATAATATTGTTGTATTATTATGGTGTACTACTAATTATGTACTTGGATGATATTATTTTCTAATGTGGTGTAGTGCTAATTATGTTTTTGGATAATATCATTGTTCAGTGTAATATGATACTAATAAATATTAATCTTTGTTCATTTTTAATGTTGGTATGGAAGCAACACATACTTTCAATCAATTATTAAGTTTATATCAATTGAACCAAATTATAATATCAATTAGAAACATGTACTTTTATAAAAAAAACATTATAATATTTATTTGTTTCACTGAAAATAAATTTTGTAATGTGTGTTTGTTTCACTAAAAATAGATTCTTAACATTATTTTTTTCAAGAAAATCTATCAAACAACGGAAAATAATTTACACAGCTTCATTCAAATATCTGAAAATAGTTTATGCAATCAATTTTCTAAAAAATATAATTTATTTTTTAAAATTTATTTTTTAAAAACAATTTTCAGTGAAATAAACAGTAAAAAACAAATACAAATGCAAACAAGTCCCGAATAAACAACAGACCAGAAACGAAAAAGAGATTACACAAAAAGTAGCAAGCACAATGTTGGTCTGTTCAATAAAAAAGATTCTTCCTTTTCTATTGTTGAACAACAAAATGAAAAATAATGGAGTTTTTATGTAAGTTTGAAGTAGCTAGCTTTAGTGTTTCTGACAAAAGTGATGGGGTTTCTCTGCACAGTCACCTCACCAGGTTTGCTTTTTAAAGCTTTAGAAGAAAATAGTATAAGGAATATAATTGTGGTCTAAATCAATCACATGCCTTTTTTCTTTCTGAAGTCTTTGCTTTGCTTTAAGCCACAGTCCATTCCTTTTCTTTCTTCTCTTGAATCATTACTTACATTTTTATGGCACTGCATATGCATAGCTGTAAGGTTTTCTTCCTAAACTTTCAATCCAATTCTTATTGTGTTCTTTTTCATGTGCTTTTCTATCCTGTTGTTGCTCTTGTGTTTGCTTTGAATCAAATACCCAAATTTTATTGAAAATCAAGTGTATAGTTTATTTTTTTGGTTTAGTTGGAGATTATGTTAGATTTGGTTTAGTTCATCTCTTAGGCCAGACATTAATGATAATACGGAGGATTTTGCTGAATATAAATCTTTTGTCCTTTTCGGCGTTAATATATTTTTCCCCACATTAAAAAATTCAAGGTTTATGGTTAAATCAGGGTTTAGGATTAAAGTTTAAAGAATTTGGGTTAGGGTGTATTTTTTAGTATTTAGGGTTTAAGGTTTAAAATTTAGAATTTAAGCTTAGGGTTTAGAATTTGATTTTTTTAGTGCATAGAAAGTCATCGAAAAGGGGCAAAAGTTTTCTGTTCGATTTTGCCATAAGTAAATTTCATTAATTCTTAATGATAGTTCTAATCATCTTTTCATGTGAAAAATCATATAATCTTTGAAATTCTTACTTTAGAAAGTGCAGTTAATAATTCTAATTATATTGGACATCCAGATTTTAAGTTCATGTGGGTTTGAATTTGATTGAGATTTCCCAACTCAACATTGTAAGTTCAGCAACCAAAAAGGGACAAACTTTAAAAAGAAACCAATAGATTAGCCTATAGGCCACTCTTTTATTCCTTCTTTATTCTATATGATTCATGTTTTGTTTCTGGTCTTCAGACAGCAAAGCCCATGGCTTTTGATTTCTTTAGGGTTTTGGCTTCTTCAGACAAGGGTATAGTCTTAACTAAGCCACCAGGATTATGTAACATCATTTCCATTCAAAGAAAATCAAAAGCAAAGTGCACTGGTCTGCTGGGAATCATCATATGACTTTGTCTTTACATTTTTCAATTCTGTATATAAAAGCTAGCTGCTCTCAGCCCTTAAGAAATGGTGCATGTCTTGTTTTTCCAGGGCAGTCCTAGAGCCATAGGATCAAAGGGCTAAGGTTGTATTTGCTGCTCATAATTCCCAGGACCAGTGTCCTAAAAATTTGATGTTTTTCCTCTCTTGGTAAGTACTGATATGAGCTTGTTTTCATTTGTAATGGTGCTTTGCAAGATTTGGGTCAGTGTTCTTTTTTTTTTTTCATCATGCATCTATGATTTGGAGATCCGGTCTGTGATATCGATATCGACAGTATATAAGTTCTAGGTTAGCTCATATGTTATGAATATCCATATTCGAATATGTGACGGGTCTGCAATGTCTGAATGATTCAACTATTGAGCTGATGATATGGTGTAACAACTGCTAATGTTCATATCTATGACTTTTTTTCTGTAAAATATTTCTTGAGCATTTCATCACACTGTCATTGGCAAACATCCTTTCTTGTTAATTTTACTTGCGAATTTCGCCGAATTATTACTGATTTGATCACTTCAGGGTGTGATTATTGTTACTTGTATTGAATGCATTTCCTCATGTTATAACCACTATGTTGACAATTTTAGACATTTTGCCCTTGAAATGTGGATAAATGTTCCTGCATTTTGATGATTACATTTGTCAATCTTTTTCAGACTATGACAACTCATGAATGAGGAAATTCATTTTTCTTAGAGGAACTATGCCTGAATCTGCTATAGTCGTATTTTGATTTGTTTACGATTACTATCTGTTTCCACAAGAAACGATCGCCGGCCTTTCTGAAGCAACTATGAATGAGTTTGGAACCGGAAGATCAATGCCATGGAACATATACCCAAGTTCAGATCCGAGTCCGTCTCAACCCGAAGTCGATAAGGAACCGCCGCCGTTGAAGAACTTGGGAGCATCCATGAATGCCATTTCTTTTGGCTTTGTTGCTACTGCCATCTTGATATCAATGTTTGTTATCATGGCCATCTTCGAACACCTCTTTCAGCCAAATCCTGCTTTTTCTTCACCCGATCAGGACAGCACTCTAGGATCTGCAGCGGTCGAGAAACTCGGGAATCCGCAAAGAGTAAGCTTCTATCTCATACCCTGCATATTCTGCTGTTGTTTCTCTTTTGGCAGCATTTCTTAAGAACAAAGAAAACTTCAACTTAAACCAGATAAACAATCACGAATTTCTGTTGTCGACTCTTCAACAACTAAGCTAAAAGCCTTTTGGCCCTAAGACATGATTATGGAAAGATGATACATATAGTAAAACATGTATTTATATTTCTGAAATAGGCTTTGTTTTTTCATTCAATCTTGAAACTGATATTTAATGTACTCGTCGTGATGGCAGGTATCGGCATCGTTCGCGACTGATTTGTCGGTGGTGATGCCAGGAGAGCAAAATCCTACTTACATTGCTCAACTTGCTCCCCTCCCTTGCCCAAGGGAAGGCATCTATTGGCCTCCCCATGAACATCATTTTGTATATCCTTGAGCATACATCATCATCCCTGATGTTCTTATCAACCTTCTTGTCTTCTAATACTATTATCCAATGAAATAGCTGGTTTGCAGCTATAGTTGAGTATAAATTTGACAGATTGAAAAGAAAACAAAGTTCAGAAAGTTGTTATCTTCTAGTGTCTCATTATATTTATCAATAAGTTCATATTAAGCTTCCTAAAATGATATGAAGAGTAAGTTGGGAGGCTTCTGCAAACTGCAAAGCCAGATTCAGTGCAAAAGGATTATTCCACATGCAGAGGTACCATACGAGTCCTTATACTATAAGGGTAAAACTTTGATACACAGGCTGTGTAAAATTAACAAGCCTGTGTATTTACGCTATAAAATCCCAAATCCTAAATTTCTAACTCTAACCCTAAAAAACTAAACCCCACACTCTAAACCCTAAATCCTAAATTCTAAACACTAACCTTAAATTTTAAACCGTACAACCTAAACCCCTAAACTTTAAACCCTAAACTAAAATTCTAACCCCTAAAACTAAAAGACACGTGTAAATTAAAGTTTATACGGCATGTGTATCAAATTTTTTTATACTATAATGTGAAGTGCATTTTGATTAAGTTTACAAGTCACTGAATTATATATTTAGTAGCATACATGTCGTATTTCTTCTAAAAATAATAATTTAATCATTTAATTAAAATTGTGACAATTAAGTCACTCTACGATTAAAATTAAAACAAACAGTTTGGTATAATATCAATTTTAGTTCCAAAACATATATATGCTATTAATTTGGTCCTAATTTAAACTAATTCAATAACTCTTTATATTTAAATTTTTCATCAATGAAAGTGATTGTCTACTAACAGGCAATATTAAAATCATAATGAGTATGTTTCATTAGTCTGTCAGCTATCAAGTAGGGAAGTGACTGTACGTGTTAAGTTATCACATATGTCGACTATCAAGTTAAGGGATAGTAGCATAAGATGCAGCAAGCGTACACGGGGACGCGTATCGATGCTTAAGGCGTATCGATACCAGTCTTGAATACTAAAATTTTCAATGAAATTGTGGCACCGATACGCCTTTAGCCGTACCGATACTCCCTTTGCATTTCGCCTGATAAAGGCTATCTTTCACAAAGGGGTACCAATACTAGTCCTTCCCGAATCGATATGCCTGCTCATGTTTTAAATTCTGGAGCTCAAATCCCCTATTTAAACACTCCATAACCTTGAATTAAAGCCTCGGATTAATCCTACAAGTTATGAGAGGTCTATTAGATGGATTCCTACCAATTTTACATCCTTTCAACACCAACTTTAAGATTTACCATGGATGAACACAAGTTCTTATCCTAACTGAAAACATCATATAATCAAGCAAGCATCATATTGATGATTTCCAGAAATACATAAGAGTTAGTAGTGTACTAACCTCGATTTGTTGCTGAAATGAAATTTCAAAGATCACCCCCTTCAAACCTTCTTCTTTTCTAACTCCTTGAAGGATTCTTCAACTTCTTTTACTACAAAAAAGATTGCAAATCACGTTAAATTTGTGATGATTTTCGGAAGGCTACTAATACAAATCAATCCAAGAATGAGCTCTTAAAATTCATTCCCATACTCAAACTTAAACCTCTACTTAATCTATTTTCCTCACCATCCTTGATAATTCTTACATCCTTTTATAGATCCTTTAATAACACACAATTTTTCTTTAATTCTAAAACTAAAATTCTAACTCAAAATTTACAAGATTAGACCTTTAACTTATTTGTAAGAGGAAAAATAGATAGGAAAGTGAGGAGGAAAAGTAAGCTTCGACAAGGTGATATCACCTCTTCCACAAGGCTGCCAAGAATTAAATCTTTGCTTCTCTCACTTTTCTCACCAAAAGTTAAATTATCACACTATCCTTGAGCTTTTATTCCTGACCCAAACTCTCAAGACAAGACAAGCTCAACAACTAACTATGAACCTACTAAGGCTCTCAAGGGCCCAGCCTTTGGCCGAAAAACAAAGCTTGTGCTTCAGGTAAAAATCGACCTTTGAATTTTAAAATTCGAGTCGTTATAATTATATTTGTTCATGTTAATTCATTTAATATTGTACATGTTTATTTAAACATGTTCATTTAATGTGTTCGTGAATATACATTAACATATAATTAAACATGTTTGTAAACAATGGTGGGCACTCAATGGAGCCAATAGGGCCTAGTCCCTCAAAGTTTGTCAATTTTACATTTAGTCCTTAAAAAAATTTAATTTGACCTCTCCAAAAATTCTAAAAATTGTTATTATATTTTAATTTTTTTAATAGTTTTAATAAAATTCCCTCATAAAATTTTTAGAAGTCCTGATAAGCTTTAATTTTTTTAAAAAATAATTAAACCTCTACATTTTAATGAAACCTTTTGAACTCTTTAAAAAATATAATTTAAGCTTCTATAATTTTAAATGGACCCTTCAAATTTGGTCGTCAAGATCCGCCCCTGCTTGTAAACAATTAAAAATCTATTCGTGAGTGATAAATTAACAAATCATAAATGAACATAATTCTAATTCAAATATACGAGCTTATTGGTTTGTGAACATAACCAAACAAAATATACATCTACTCAAACTCATTCGTTTAATAAGCAAAAAAAAAAAAAAATCATATTCGTTTATTTAATTTAATAGAGCATAAACAAATAATATATGAGCGGGTAACGAATAGTTCGTCAAATACTTTGTTCATTTATAGCACTAGTTTGCATGCAGCCTTACTTTGTTTTGTTTTACAATAGCATAACATTCTATGCATCTTTTGACAACAATTTAAGCTTCTTTACCCTAGAAATACCCCGGAAACAGATTCCTTAAGTTCTGCTATCATGAATATGCATGATCAAAATAAACACAATAGAGAGAATTACTACTTATTAAGTCAAAATACAATACAATGACTGGTCGTATCTTATAGTAATCAAAAGCATGCATACGTATAAATATGCATGAAAATATTGTGAGATTGTCAGTGCAAAGAATATTCGAGTACATTAAAGGTTTAGAGACCCAGAAGCAGAAAGAACATGGCTAAAATGATTACGGATGAGGTTATTCGTAGTAACTAATGATGCAGAGTAGTCAACTTTATGGGGAGGGGATGAGACGTGGGAAAACAGGGATCAATGGGGAAGGAAACCTAGATGTCGTCCAAAACTGACCGGGGTTGGACCAGATCTTCCTAATTCAACATCCCTAAGTTTTGGCAAAATCAATCCACCACAAAGCCGACAGGATTTTGATTAATACGATGTATCATCAATAAGGTCATCCTCCTGTCTTGGCTCGTTTCATCCCAGTACTGTTAAAAGGCGACATACTTGGGCTCATGCTTGGGCTCATTCTTGGACTCTCTTCCCGCAATGTACCATTTAGTACAGCCAACTCCCTAAGCTGTTGTTTCTTATAGTTATCCAAGGATTCATCCTGAAGACGGTAGAAAAGGAAGGGTTAGAACAGATATTAAAAAGAAGGGCAACACAAAATAAAAAACACAGATCGATTTTGTTTGTACCACAGGCTTCAAAAGGTTTTCTAGTATTCCAACAGCATAGTCCAAACGAGAATTAATCATCTCCTCGGGAAATTCAGCCTCCAGTAACACGTGCAGTGGCTCGTTAAGATGTTCATATCCCGGTTTATCTTTCAGTTTCTCTTCCTATAGACACGTCACCAACCAGTTGTGCGAATTTTTAAGGAAGAAGAAATGAATAACGACAATTGAAGCATAATATCAATAGAAAACTCGATCTCAGATTTATGTTGAAAATATAAATTTTCACTTCAAGTTGCAGTTCACTAAGCAGCTAATGATCTATCTTTAGCTATGTAACAAGTTACTTTATTTGGCAACTAGGCATAACACTGCAGTTCACTTCGGAGTATGAGTATGCCAAATGCAAATGAAGACACACATCAACTGCATATATAAAATTAGATGACCAACTTTCATCTCACCTACTATTTAAAATGCCCTTTAGAAGATGGATTGATAGGAAAGAAATAAAAAAAGTAGGATATCATACTCCTACGGCTAGATAAACAATCAGCCACTCCCACACTGCGATTGGCATACGAAAAATAGACAACACTTCCATTATAAAAAGAATCTGAACAAATGACGTAACACAAAGCACCGTAAGACTTAACCTATGATACAGGTCCAACTACACAATGTGTTACCAAAATTACATGTTGGTATTAAAAGAATTCATACCTTTACAGAATCTTTGACAGAACCCTTGCCTCTTATGTACACCCTACACTCTGTCACAGCTTCAAATCTCTTCAGGGAGTTCCCTCGTGGTCCCAAAATTCGGCCAACAAAATTATACTGAAAAGGCGCAGAGTCAGAAATATTAACTTAAAAGGAAGTAAACAAATAAAATACTTCTGAAATAACTTACATTTGGATATTTATCCACAGGTACATCAAGTCTAACAACCCTCTTTACAATTGGCGTTGTAGGGACTCCTGGCAAACCAGGCCAAGCCCTTGATGCATCTTGAATTGATGCAACTCGTTGTAGATGCCCGCTTTCCTGAAGCAAGAAAAATACATTAAAAGAATTTTCATTTTCCTTCAATTTATCATTAATGAGAAGCAAATCATTGATCTTAAGAACAAATAGGCATGTATAACCATTAAACAGAATCACCTCTGTTCGCATTACTGACCATCCCTCCATATCCATCTGTCTCCCATTAGGATGTTGCCCTAATGACCTTAACGGACTATCATGCTCAAATCTCTCATGATCCGCAAAACCAGGATTATGACCCGAGACCCTTCTAATCTCTGCAGCAATGTAAGAAAAAACAAAAGTGACTCAACGTGTTGTCCAAATCATCTTTGCCGATAAATGTCATCATTTGGCTTTATGTTTGATTACATGCTTTAGTACGACTCTCTTGTGGCATCCCTCCGGTTTGCTCACTTTAAAAGCACATACAAGAGTTTAGAAGCATCTAGCTTAAGAATACTTAAGCTCGTAAATACTTGAAACCAAATGTTGCAAGTTAAGAATTATAATAGGAAAATTACAGACAGGATGACAGCCAGCTCTAGGCTGTTATTTGTCTGGAACTTCGGTTCACTTGTTGACAATCTGAATGTGAATGAATTATCCTCGAAAGAAAAAGTACCAAGGGAACACTCATGATAATGAATCTAAAATAACAATCTAGCAGACTGAAACATACATTCAACTAAAAGGGATTATCCTTCATGTATCGATCCGATAGCTTCCGTTTAATCATGTAAGAATGAATTCTATTCGAGCTCAAAAAGAAAACGAACACACCCAATTTCTGATGATACAAATCACTACAGCTAATGGATTTTAGATCGAACAAAAATGAAAAAAAAAAAAACAGATGATTCAACAACCTTGATTAAGAAGCCGGGTGCATAGAGGCAAGATTTGCATAAAAGGCTCCAACTTCTGTTTCTCAGCCAATAATTCAGCTAAATACCTGCCATTGTTACTTAAATTGTAAGACAGGTTGAAAAAACACAACACACAGTAAGCGTATAAACCACCTTTGAAAACAAACACCAATCAGAACAAAGAAAACTCAAATTATGAAACCAAAAAAGGAGAGAAAACCCATTTCACAAAATTAAAAAGAAAACATGGGATTCGATCGATTAAAGTAATTCAATAATAAAAAGGGCAAACCTTTCACGATCTGAAGGAAGAGAGAAAGTCCTGTGAGGAGAAGCATGGAGTCCAGGAGGCGGGTACCGAAAGTAACTTCCCAGTAAGATTCTTTCTCCCATTCTTAATCCATTCAATCAAAAGAAAGAAAAAGAAAAGCAAAAAGAAAACCTTCAAAGTCAACAATCAAAAGCTATATATATTAAGAAAAAGAAAGAAAAGAAAAAAGAAAAGGCAAGACCTACTTTGATGAGTGGAGAAAAGGGGCAGAGATGGAAGCAAAGACTGCAGCAGCTGCTGCCCCTTTATGCGGAGAGGAGTGTCGATGAAAGATCAAAGCCCGACTCCAAGAGGACTCTTCCATTATTTGTTTTCCTCTATTTATATTATGCCCCTGCTCTTAAATTTCTTACATTTTCTCTCATTATTTTCTTTTCCTTTCGATTTTCATGTTATTTATTTATTTATTACAAATAAGTTTCAATAACCATTCATTTGTTCGGTCCAATAAATTTAATTTGTAAATAATTTTAGAAAAAAATTTCTTTTTTATTTTCGAGTTCTAGTTTGAGTTTAATTTTAAAGGGTGAAAATCTATTTAAATGTAAACAGTGAAAATAAATAAATATTTATATAAAATATACTCATAAATTAAAGGTGTAAGTGATTAAAGTTTTATGTCTTCACCATAATAATTAACCCTTCAATTTTAATGGTTTAATTACAATTAATAGTTTTAAAATTATTATAATTAATATTTTTGTCCCTTTTATAATTTTTGATTTGATTAATTTTTAAGACTTTATTAGTTTTAAAATAATAAAATTAAGTCATAACTCCTTATTTTTTAGTTTAATTATTTTAAGTCCTTTAATTTTAAAATTAGTAAAGTAAAATCTTTATTCTCTTAGTTCAATTGCTTTTTAAAACCGTTCTTGTTTTAAAATTAAACAACTTGTCCTCCTTATTAGTGAATTCTGACTTTGTCACTGATTTTAAAAAAAGATATAGTAAAAGTAAAATTTCCTAGGCCGTAGGTTAAAGCTCTCAGTTGACACCCTCATTTTTCCCTAGGTCGTGGGTTCAAAACCCAATAGGAGCAAAATTTTCTTTTTCTCTCCCTTACGTAGAAATTGATCAAAAAAATAGTATAACGTGTCGAATTCAAGATTAGATTTAAAAAAAACTTTAGAATTGAATCACAGTTCAACTCGATCAGTGAAAAAATATATTTTAGAAATTAAAATTGTTTTTATCTATTATAATTTTTTATTAGAGTTTTGGAACAAATTATCGGAGATTGAAAACAAAAAAAACATTGTAATACTATAAAATACTATTTAAAAAGAGAGATATTTTAGTTTTTTATTAATTAAATTAATACTCAATTAATTTATCAATTAATGTTTGATTAATCTAAGTCATCAATTTACACTTATCTTATGGTCCAAAATCAGCATAAAAATAAAATACACATACACAAAATAATGTTAATTAATGAGATCTATTAATTGACTGAATGACTATCATGTTGTCTTATTTTGTATGAATCTTAATCTCAACATTTACTTTAAAAATATAAATATATCTCCATTTAATTAATTTTTAATGTTAATAAGTATAAAACTAAAATACACATACTCTTCTAAGTCATCAATTAATATTATGTATGTGTATTTTATCAAGAGTCGTTCTACTCTAATTGATGGACAATAAGATCGAGTGTATAGATGAGTATACCGACTCGAATTTTAATTTTATAATATCTATTTTTATTAGGGTTTATTATATTAGTGCGACTGTGAAATTCATTTTTACAAGTATATCTAAATTTATCTTAAAAGTTAAAATTCATATATTTAATTTTAAAATTTTAAAACTTAAACCCTTAAACTCTAAACCTCAAACTAACTCCTAAATTTTAAACTGAACCTCACTTATAAAAAAAAGTTTTCACTTACCATACATGAAATGTTTTTTTTTTCCATTTGATTATTAGTGATGTAAGAAGGGGCGGATCTTTATGGGAATCAGTGAGACTTCTCCCCAATTTAGTAAATTAACATTTACTTTTTTAAAAAAAATTAAAATTTTTAATTTACCCTTCAAAATTTTTAAGAATATTATTATATTTTAATTTTTTTTTAATATTTTTAATTAAATTCTCTTCTAATTTTTTTATTAAATCCTAAAAATTTGAAAGAAATTTCATTTAAACGTTTGATTTTTTTTTCTAAAATAAACAAATCCATTAAACTATATTGTTAAAATCCGCCGTTGAATGCAATTGTCGTAATAAAAAACAAAATGAAGCTATAATTGAGTATCCCATGGTTGAGAATTCGCAACGAATTTGCATAAAATTTTGACTATACCGTATTTATTATATTTCTAATATCACATTCATATTTTTATAGTGCAATAAACAATGTAGTTGATGGTTAGACATTGTATTATTGCTTACGAACATGCTTTTACATTTATATGGAAAAAGTCAATCAATCGAGTCAAGTTTGAGTTATCAATCGAGTCGAAATCGATAATACTTGACTCGAACAGCTTGTGAGCTTAATCGAGCTTTTCAATTTTTAATATATATTTTTATAATATTAAATTACATTTTTACTCTTATTATATATTGTTGAATACGAACAAGCTTAATCGAGTTCGGGTTTTTGAGTGTGAGTTTCAGAACAAAAATCGATAAACGAGGTTAACCGAGCTCAAATCCGAGCAACTCAATTATGTCTCGAGCCGTGCTCGAGCTTAAACCGAATATCGAATCATGAGTTCTGAATCGAGATCGAACATGTCATTATTGAAACTCAACTCGACTCGGTTACCCCTTAACCCATGATTACAAATAGTTTTGAAAAAAAAAAACAGAATTCTAATGCTTTCTGATATACAAGCAGGGGAGTAACTTAGAAAGGTCAATCGAGGTTGTTTAGGAAGACTTCAACATGTCATATTCCGGAGGCCTGTTTGACTGATGCTCATCGAATATGGTCAGACAAAATATCTCAAAGGACTTGATGAGCGGAAAAACGTATTGCGAAGGGGCTGCGATAATGGTTATAACAAGTTAAAGACGACACCGCAACGCGAATCATTCATGCATCTCCATCTAGGCTTTGATGCAGAGGTGTGAAAATATTAGTAACAGCAAACTTGGTTTTCTTATTAGTCATATCTGCATGACGATTTTGATACATTAACATCTGGTACAAGGTTTTGAATTTTGTTCATCTCTATACATGTTCATCTGTATTCTGTATACATTAGCATGTTTTGCATGCTTATACACCAGGAACTGAACCATTCGAATCGTGCGGAGGACTCGATCGTAGAGACGCAGAATACAAAAAGCTTAAAGCCGAATGATCGGAGGTAAATTCTGCAGTTGCTGCTCGTGGTGCCGTTGCTGCCAACTCATTAGCTACATGATTGAGCTTCAAAACTATAGATTCAACATCATATATGGTATAGATTCGAATCTCGATTTCTACAAACAAAACCCCTTTTTTATTTACCATGCCACAACCCTTTGAAGCTTGGACTTTGGTTATATTGCTTTGAGCATGCGTAAAGTGACCGGATATGAATAGGTATGGTGGAGGTTGACATGCAAAACCTGTTTGCCATTCCCCTGGCACTGTAGTGTACATCATGATGTTAACTTGAACAAAGAATTTGAGAAAATTCCATTTGATGTTATAGTAAATGGAAACATGGACAATAATAATTTCTTTTTTTATATATCGAGCCTCGTTTTTGTTTAAAATTGTATCAACAATTACAATCAATATATATCAGAACTACTCCGTACAAACACCTCAACATAATTTTAACAGGATAAAATTTGAACATAAGATTATATATATATATATACACACTCATTCTTGACCCAAGGAGCATGATCTTCCCAACTACAAGTTTATGATTCAAGTTCTTTCATTTTCCTTAATTTAGAAAGGACAATTGAGGTGGAAGTAAAAGATGTAACCTTTCACTTATTCACTTCTCATGCACTAAAGACTCAATGATTTCTTTTTTTCTTTACGAGGAAAGTAAGAATATTAATCATTGTTGTGGAGACTGTACATATGAATAGTGGAGGACCAACTTGGCATAGCTATTTTTATAATTTTTATTATTTAATTTATTGGTTGATTAATTCGGATCAAGTATTATATGAATTTATTATAAAACGACTCTTCTAATCCAATAGCTTCATTACGGGGCGACATGGACAGGCTTACACTGTAACTAGGAGGGGATCTTGCACCCTACGCAAGGAATTTTTTTAACCTTTTAATTATATAGTTTTTAAAAATAGAAAAATTATGAACTTGTCCATACTTTCAAATATTTTTGAATTATCCTCCAACTCTCAATCTTAGTTCTGTCCCGAGGGCGACTCTCCCAACACAACACAATAGCTATTCTTTTATTTATGAAAAAATGCTTGATATATATATATATATTCGAAACCGTTTGAATTCAAATTTTAATTATTAAATAAAAATTTCAAGTATTTAAACAACAAATCATAAAACTTTGGGTTTTTTTTTAAGAAAAAACTTTCCACTTTTTTCGCTTTGAAATTGGAATCATGCAGGAAAAGATTGATGAAGTTAACATCACATATGGGTTCCACACAATATTGCTATCATATACTTATAATCGACTATGGATCGTTTGTATTATCCTCTTGAATTTAGGACACAATAAACTGGAAAATTGTATATTCCTTTTTATAGTTTGAAATATATCATTATTTTTGTTATAATTCACATATATATAATTTATTTCTAAAGTTTATTACATTTATAAAAAAAAACTACCGGAATATGTTGCCGTTTGTCATCGATATTCCATGCTATCACATGAGAAATTATATCATAAGCTCCGCTCGTCACGCTATTTATGGTGACAATCAATAAAAAATATATATTTTATTAATTTTTTTCAAGTCATTTTTTTTAAATGAACTTTTACTCATATTTACTGTAAATTAAATTAAAAACATTTTTTTACCAAATGAAGATATACTTGGTAAAAGATGATATAGAAAAAAATAATAAAATAAATTATTTTTATTAATTGTGACCATACATAACGTGACGAGCAGGACCTATGAATTTTTCGCAATCATACAAATTTTAAAAGTATAACTAATATAATTCGGTAAATATATCTTATAATAAATAAATTAAAATGATAAAATATTTATATTTTTTCGTTAAAAGGGAAAAGTGTAAACAAATGATTGTGAGAGTTGCATGAGGCAAGTAGTGCTGTGGTTGCACCAAGCATGCAATATAACAATCAAAAAGGAAAATATTTGACTTCCCAATCCCATCATCAATTTGTAATCCTTTGTTTTTTATGTTTTTTTTTTAATATCCATTAAAACAAACTCAATTTTTGTTTTTCATATGAGTTTTGTTTTCTTTTGTTTTATTAATTGTTTTTCATACGAGTTTTTTTGGTTTTATTTTGTTTAATAAATATTTTTAGTTTTTATGAAAATAATAAATGTTTTTGTCTGTCTTTGCTGTATTTTTTTAGGGTTGAACTTAATGTCGTCTATATAGCTTATGGTTATTTGGTTACTTTGTTTGGACTCTCGAGATTATTTTCTCAAATTAAAAATTGTTCACAATCACCCAAATATGTTGCGCTTGAGTTCTAATAAAGACAACTATCAACGTGTTATTGTATTCTATTATTATGCTAGTGTTGATTAATCCTTCGTCACATACAATGATGTTTGTTTATAACTTTTATTTTTTCGAGTTATTTGGTTGAATTTCTTTAATATTTTATTGTATGATCATGTTCCCAATTTTTTAACGACTAATTTTGACTCTTTGATGATTTTAAAGAAAATAGTTAATTAATGTGATTAGTCTACTTTGATTAAATCTTTAAAAAAAATTATGAAAAAGGGTAAATCTTTAAATGTTACCGTGTAAAAAATATATATCTCATTAAACAAAGTCAGAAGTTTAAGTCCTTACATTATAACGAAGAAAAATGGATTGTGATGTTGCTCTCACAAATAAACTTATGTATTTCCCGATTTGAATTAATTGATCAGTGCTAAATATAAAAAATAAAATATCTGTCTAGAGAGAGAAAGCACTTACTTAACATAAGATAATGGTATGGTTTCACTTTTATTGTATTTTGTTTTATATTTTAATTTTAATTTTAGTTAAAAATCATCTAAAAATGCTTTAGTGATAAAAGGGACTCGTAAAATTTCAAGTTTTAAAAGTTGACATCAATATTTATAACTTAAATTCTGTAAAAATATATTTATCTAATAAAAGCGTAAAGTATATTAGAGGTCATTAAGCTATATTAAAATGATATTTTTAACCATAAAACTTTCAAATATTATAAAATGGTCATTAAACTTTTCAAATTATTACAAAACATTTCAAAATGGACAAAACTTTCTAAACGGTCATTAATAACGAACTATTATAAAAATTATCATTAAACCTATCAAATTATTACAAAACAAATTTTAAATTTATCAAATTTTATTATTATGTTTCTGAGACTATTTTATAATAATTTGACAAATTTAATAATTATTTTATAACATTTAAACTTTATTATCCAAAAAAATTATTTCAACGTAGTTGAGTGATTTCTAACGTTCTTTATCCAATAATAGTTAATTATAGATTTGACCATGGTTTGCAATAAAACAAATTTGACTATCAGTTCAGGTAGACAGTCAATTATTGAATTAAAAGACTTTGACAATTTTCTCTCCCCAACAATCATTAATATATATACACATATTTATATTGGAAATTCTTTCACGCTTGACGAACACCGCATAACATTGAACATCATTAAATTGATTAATAAATATTAAAAATTTTAAGGACTCAATATATAATTATAATAAAATAAAATTTTAATTAAATTATTTTCCATATATATAATATTTTTTAAAATTTTAAAAATAATTGGATCAAATATCAACCTTAGTTAATTTTAAAAATAAAAACATGAAACCTTAAATCTAAAACCCTTAACCCAAAACCATAAACCCAAAACCTAGAATCCGAAACCATAAACCATAGTTCGATATATCTCCCCCAACCCAAAACGATTCCCTTGAGTAATAAAACTTCAAACCCGTAGATATTTTTTGGTTGATCGGATGTAAGTCAATAACTTTCAAATTCATTTTGGTCGAATTGTTTGATGGTTTCGAGTTTATGATTTATGGTGTAGGGTTTAGAGTTTAAGGTTTTATGTTTACTATATAAGGTTTAGGGTTTTTTATTTTTTAAATTGACTAAGGTTGATATTTGATCCAATTATTTAAAAAAATAAAAAATATAATATATATAGAAAATAATTTAATTGAATTTTTTTTAAATAATTTATAATTATATGTTGAGTCACTGAGATTTTTAATCTTTATCAATCAATTTAATGATGTTCAACGATGTTCGTCGAGCGTGGTAGACTCATCCTATTTATATATATTATGTTGGATTTTTCAACAATTAATATTTTAATATATTTTTAAAAAAATATAGATACAATCATTGCTTGAATATTATCATATATCCCGTTACGTTATTAGTTATATTTTGATATACAAACTATATTAAAAAGTCATACAATCATTCATATTTAAGTTATAAAATCTAAAATATAAATCTCTAGTCCTAACACACTAAAATCTAAACCTTAAATTCTAAACTCTAACCATAAACCTTAAATTCTACACCCTACAACCTAAACCCTAAACCACCACCTAAATATTTAAACCTTAAAATTAAGAGGTTTTACACAAGCTTGTGTATCAAAATATTTTTCTTATATTATATGCTATAATTTTATATGAATCTATAATTTTTTTCACTAAAAAATGTTTTAAGATGCATGAACCAAATTATTTATACATAAAACATATATATATATATATATTTAAAATATTAACTTTAATCGAGATTCACTAGTTGATCTAGTGATGAAGAATATTTACATTGTTTCATTTTATATGAGTTCAATTCAGTGATTAGTAATCAAAATTAATCATCTACTCTGACACTAGAAATTACACATTTTAAGCTTTGATTATTGTAAGGAAAATACTTTTGATACACAAGTTTGTGTAAACTTTAGTTTACATAATTTTAGGGTAAGGATTTAGGTTAGGGTGTAGGGTTTAGGGGTTTAGGTTGTAGGGTGTAGAATTTAGAATTTATGATTAGAATTTAGATTTTAGAGTTTAGAGATTAGGGTTTAGGGTGTTAGAGTTAGGAATTTGATTTTAGATTTTATAGTTTAAATATAAAGAGCTGTGTAAATTTTTTTTATACAGTTTGTGTATCAAAATATAACTCTTATCGTAAACTAACTAATAATATACTATTTACAACAATATTAAATTGAAATAACAATATGATATAGTTAAATAAAATAATAATATAAAATAAATTCAAAAAATAATATTAAAAAATTAATTTTGTTTGAATAAGAAGAAACCCACATATAAATTCTATAGATGATACTAGTAGCTGGAGTTCAATTATCAAATCATAAGGGTAGAGGAATATTCATAGGAATAAAAAGAGAAACTAAAATTTAAGCGTGTAAAGAACATAGGGACCGAGTGTAAAATTAAACCAAAATAAAATAACGTAATAAAAAGATGCGAAGACATGTATTTTTTTATTTGAGCGGACGTTGATAACAGTGACTAATCTTCTCACCATGAGTGTTCTCACTAAGAGGTAAACGACTAACTATGAAATGTATTCTATTTTTATTGGCAAGAATTGAACTCCTAACTTCATGGTTAAGGGATGAGATGAACAACTACCACACCACATATAAGATGGAAATTATTTGCCTCCTAACTATGCCTTCTTTTACGCCTCACTTAAAAAAGTGAGTTCAAAATTTAAGATTTAAAATTAACGTTTAAGGTTAGAGTTTAAAAAATTAGAGGTAAGATGTATTTTTTTAAAGGGTATGATTTAATGTTTAAGATATAAAATTAAAAATTATTTTTTAAGGTAGGGTAAAAAAAATATAATTAGGAGTAAAAGATTTTTGTTACCACATCTCATGGTTGCAAAGACATGTAATTTTCATTTCGTATATATTCCAAAAAAAATAATACATAAACTCCAACACTCTCTTCCTCTCACTTTCTCTCTCCAGTCTCCACTCAAATTATAGTGGAAAAAATTACTGTAAGAAATATCGGAAAATCTCGAAAATAGCAAATTTGATCAGATCAGAATCAGTTCATAGATGTCTGGCTTCTGTTATTTTTTCTTAATCTGATTTGAGTTTTTGTAATCGAACTCTGAGGACAATGAAATGCGCTTGATCTGTTTTCGGTTTCGTTCCGAACACTTCCGAGTAAGTATTCGAACGGGAATCCCCCTTTTTTTGTTCTTTTTTGAAGTGAAATAGTTTTGATTTAATTATCGACGAAAATTGTGTTTTTCCTTTTAAATGGTATGAAAAGGCTTAATTTTTAGGGTTCTTTTCATTAATTCATAGCTTGAGTGGAAGGTTATGTGGTTTCTGGTGTTTTGATTGGCTAGATTAGGGTTAGATCTGATCGGAGCTCCTGTAAGAGTAACCGATAATTGCTCGCCGTAATTAATTTTAGTACTGTTTGTTCCTCTTTATTTCTTTTATTAATAGATAACGCTGATAACTTTAGCAATGGGAAAATCAACATATTATGGGAACAAGTAGGGTTAAAATAAGCTTTAATTTAATATAAAGAAAGCTCATTTTTAAAGGTATGGTAATTAACATAAGATTTAAACGAACAATGAATTGTGGGTATGTTTCAGAGAATCTGACATTGGATTTTAACTGTTCGAAGGGAGCAAATTTTATGTAGCTGATCTCACTTGTTTGAACTTGAAGTGAAGCGGTGGACAATTTGTCTCAACAGGTTGTTTCTTAACTGAAACTCTCTTTCTTGTTTCCTTGTTACATTGTTTTTTCTGACACTCATATTCTGCAAAAGTATTTATTCTGTATGCTATATGAAGAAGTAATCGTTAACACTTGAATCCCATATCTCTAGAAGCTTGTAGTTATGTTTATTTGAGGAATTTATTATTGTACGGTGTTATGTGGGAAACTATTTTCTTAATACACTTTTTTTTTTCTGATCTTTCACCTTGGAAATGTGTCCTATATGTTATTTTTGCATGGAACCTATGATAATAATCATTATACACTCTTTTTTCAATGCTTTCTGCCTTCTTAACTTTGAGAATCTATTAGGAAGATAGGTGCTTGGATGGGATGGGCAGCTGCACTGCGGAATATTTAGTGGATAGCCAATACTAGTTTCTATAAGGTTTACCTGGCTGAATTATGGCTTCTGCAAGCCTAGGAAATGGAGGAGTGGGTAGTTCCCGGTCTGTTAATGGTTTCAAAAGCTCATCTAGTTCTGTTGATTGGCTGGGGAGAGAAATGCTTGAAATGAGACTGAGAGACAAGGTGGACAATGATGAAGACAGAGTAAGAAGCTCAATCTATAGTTCCTTAGCATTTTAGTTTTGGATTTAACTTGTCAGAATTTCTTCTCAAGTAGCTTTACAATGGTCATGCTTATTGAGAATACAGTAGTCTGATACTGAAATCTTCAACATAATTTTACAATCTCTGCAAGATGCTTCTCTATTTGTAGATGATCCTTTATGTTTTATCTATGCAGGATAGTGAACCAGATATAGTTGATGGAGTGGGTGCTGAAACAGGACATGTGATAAGAACTACCATTGGTGGTCGGAATGGTCAATCAAAACAGGTTGAAAGAAAATAAATTAGCGTGCAAAGTTTTCTTCGCATGATTCTATAATTGATGTTTTATCTTCCTGCAGTATTCTCAACCTATTTCTATTTTTGGTTGGATTGACAGAATGTTAGTTATATTGCTGAGCATGCAGTTGGAACTGGTTCTTTCGGTGTTGTTTTCCAGGTAAGGAGTTCTGTAATATTCTTGATCAAAAATATTTTCTCGACTTTGTTAAGTAGATTATAATCTTGAATGAGTTGACTGTTTCCTGCAGGCGAAGTGTCGTGAAACTGGAGAAATTGTTGCCATCAAGAAGGTTCTTCAAGATAAGCGCTACAAAAATAGGGAATTGCAGATTATGCAAATGTTGGATCATCCAAATATTGTTGCTCTTAAGCATTATTTTTTCTCAAAAACAGACAAGGAAGAGCTCTACCTCAATCTCGTTCTTGAGTATGTTCCTGAAACTGTTCATCGTACAGCCAGAAGCTACAGCAGGATGAACACAAGAATGCCTTTAATATACGTTAAACTCTATACCTATCAGGTGCTTCTCCGTCCTATTAAAGCAACAATATTGATATCATCATATGTTATATTGATATCTGGAATGATGGAGTTGGAATATATTTCTCTCCCAATAAACTTCTACTGGGTAATTGAGTGTTCCAGAGTTGTTTCAGAAATGATATATTGTCGTGATTTATTTGGTCTTGCCGCTAAATCATGTGGTAAGGAAATGGGAAGCCATCTTTTAATTTTTGGTTTAAACTGTTGCCTTCACATTAGATGGATCTAATATTCCAGATTCTCTAGAGATAAACTCACTTTTCTTTTCCCTTCAGTTCGAACTTTTAAAAATTTAGTTTATTGGACTGAGTTGTAGCTAATTGTCTGCTTTTGGATTGCAGATATGCAGAGCACTTGCCTATATACACAACTGCATTGGTATATGTCACCGTGACATTAAACCTCAGAATTTACTTGTAAGAATCTTCTTCTAAGGAATTAAGTGTTTTGTTACAGAGTATATAATTTTCATGTAAAAAGTGTAAACTCTGAATGCAATTGTATTGTTTGTTAATCTAGCTGATCAAGGCTCTTGACCATATTGAAAAAAACCTGTTATTTGCTGGCTACTTTTAGTATTACTAAGATGTACGGTAGTTATGTTTTTGAGGTTTTTATATGTTTATTATTTTTTGTTTTCTTTATGTAAGAAAAATGTTATCTGGCTAAAGATTATGTATTTGGAGCCACATTGTCCTTACTTAGTTTGGTTATACTCAACTTCTATGGTGTTTTTTCCAGGTGAATCCACATACACATCAGTTGAAACTTTGCGACTTTGGTAGTGCAAAAGTGCTTGTAAGTTTTCATGTAATAATAATTGTTGTTGCTGGTTCTTGTTTCATCACCTCAGTTGGCATGCATTCTTTGTTTCAGGTGAAGGGAGAACCCAATGTTTCTTACATCTGCTCAAGGTATTATCGTGCTCCAGAACTCATATTTGGTGCCACTGAATACACAACTGCTATAGATATATGGTCTACTGGTTGTGTGATGGCTGAATTGCTTCTTGGACAGGTAATTTTGGGCTAATTTGTTTAATAAGAGTACTGTTATAAGTTACTGTTCTCTTCATTAATTTTGTTTCTGATTGTCACCATACAATGCAGCCACTGTTTCCCGGAGAAAGTGGGGTCGACCAACTTGTTGAAATCATTAAGGTGATTGCATCTTCTCATTCCTTTAGTTTTCTTGGAGTACTTGCTTTAATGCATTATTAATCTTTTAGTTACTTTTGACATTTGCTGGCATTTGAAAAATCTATTTAAGTTTATTATGTCTCAACAAAATTATTAGACTTTTGCTTAAACTCTGGTATGTTAGGCCTGAAATTAAAGGTACCCCGGGGTGCTTTGATAAGCATTATAGATAACTTTGACATTTCTGACTTACAAATGAGTTTTTACAGTGCCCTTTAATTTTATAATATATTTTCTTTTCAATTGATCCTTTTCATGAATAGAAGAAAATTCAAGCCAAAATTTAGGATTTGAGTATGTCCATTGCCGGTGTATGCAGTCTGTGTCAGAACTTATTTGACGTCCTATACTGACCCTCTCTCCATTGTTTTTGTCACAATGTTTGGAAACATGTACATCAAAGTTTCCCCAAGGATGTGTTCGATAATGTCTATGAGTGTGAATGTTTTCTTTAGGTTTTGGGGACTCCAACCAGGGAGGAGATCAAGTGCATGAATCCGAACTACACTGAATTCAAGTTTCCCCAGATAAAGCCCCATCCATGGCACAAGGTATGTGTGCTCTTTTCTCTTTTTCATTATTTATGCTCTCCTTATCATAAGGTTTCCTACGAAGTCCATAATGCATTTTCTTGCAACAGGTCTTCCAAAAGCGTTTGCCTCCGGAAGCAGTAGACCTTGTCTGTAGATTTTTTCAGTACTCTCCCAATCTGCGATGCACTGCTGTAAGTTATGATATTCTTGCTTATGCAATTCAGTAGTAATGGTAAAAATATCATTCAGTAATAGTCTTTTTTATTTATCTTCTGTTGGCAACATTACTGCAGTTGGAGGCTTGCATTCACCCGTTCTTTGATGAACTGAGGGATCCAAACACTCGACTTCCCAATGGCCGTCCGCTCCCACCACTCTTCAATTTTAAGCCACAAGGTGAGTTTCACTCGGTAGTTAAAAGCATATTATGCCATTAAGATTTACTGCTGCGTGTTTACTTTACTGAGAAATGTTACTACACGTATGCGATATCTTGAAATTAATTACAAATTGTACAAAAGCAAAACTTTAACAAGATGCATGTTGGTTGGATTCTTGCTCTACTCTTTGTTCCCCTTAAATTGGCAGAACGCTTGGGCGTCCCCCCTGATGTTGTGAAGAAACTTATTCCGGAGCATGCTCGAAAGCAAAATTTATTCATGGCGCTGCATACTTAGTAACCTTTCCTAATTTCTTCTGCTTCTACTAGCCAATATCCGTGCCACGCCACGCCATTTTCTTTTTGTATCATCATATGTAAAAAGGAAGAAAAAAATGTCCCATGCCCGTATCGTCTTCGTTCATCATTCTAGTTAGAAAATAGTGTTTGAAAACCAAAAAGTGAGTAGAACAAAGGAGAACCAAGGCTTTGATTGCTGATGAACCTGTGTTTTTTTTGTTCCTGTTTATTCTGAAGGCTATCATATTTTAAGGATTATAACCTTTGTATGTATACTTATTTGTGATCCCTTTCTGTGGGATGTTTTATTAAGTTCATCTCGTTGTCTCTATAATGTGGCATCCCATAAATTTATAACTCAAATTTCAATATTTATTATTGTATAATTATGAATTTAAGCAAATTGAGAAATTAGTGCCTTTCATTTTCAATAAGTGAATATTTAAGCACTTGATTTTTTTTCCACAAGTATACCCGTGTAATAAAGTTTGAATCTTAACTTTGAACCTAAACTTAAACTAAGTCCTAAAATAATTATGCTTGTGTAAACTAAAGTTTACAATATCCTTCGGAGAATTAGTTTTTAATTTTAATTTATCAGAATTCAGTCTTTATATTTTATAAAAATTGAGAATATTAAACACATGAATTCGAATTTAAAAGGTTAATTTTGTTAATTTATAGCATATATTGATGAATGGCTAGTTTTTACTGATTTCCTGCATAAAATTACTAAAGTGTTGATTTCTAGTCTGCTTAAATGAAAATTAAGTGCCTAAATTATAAATTTTTGAATTTTAAGTGCTTAAAGTATTTTTTGATAAAAATAGGGGCCAAAAGTTTTAACCGTTACAATTTTAAGTGCCTAAAGTTTCAACTGTTACAATTTTAAGTGTCGGTCGTTTAAAAAAATGATTAACCAATAAGAATATGACACATGTCAGTTTTTTATTATTATTTAAAAAAAATTAAAAAGAATATAATTTCTTAAAAAAGTTCAAAATTTCCAAAATTTTCAAAAAAATTAAATTCCTAATACTTAAAACCACAAATTCTCCAAACTATCGTCGTTGCCTTCGCCGTCGTCGGACACCACCACTGTCGTTGCCTAAAACAGTCACTTATTTTCTCCAACCATTCATCTCCAGTAATTAACGAGAGACTTGCCAATTGAACAGTGAACGCGACGGTTCTATTCAAACGACGCCCGATTAACATACTTACCGATGGTTGCCGACGATGGGTTATTGGGGGAAATTGGCGGTGACCTCCAGCGGTGACATTGGTAGTGTTCGGCGACAGCAACGGCATTGGCAATTTGAATATTTGCGGTTTTGGGTATTATGGATTTGGGACTCTTTTGAGAATTTTAAAAATTTTGAGTTTTTTTAAATATATTATTTTTTTTATTTTTTAATATAATAAAAAATGCAACATGTCACATTCTTATTAGGTAACGGTTTTCTAAAACGATCGGGCACTTAAAATTGTAACGGTTGAAAGTTTAAACACTTATTTTTACAAAAAATTACTTTAAGCACCTAAAATTCAAAAATAATATAGTTTAGGTACTTATTTTTCATTTAAGCCTTTTTAATCTCTAGACCAGCAACTTAACGGAAAAAATTTAACAACGTTATCAGATCGTATAATCTTCAAGTCCAAGGAATAAATTTGTGACAAATTAAAGTAGAAGATTTTATTTCTAAATTTTCGTAAGAATAGGGATGAATTCATAATTAGGCGAAAATCACAACAAATCCTTAAACCCTACTGCCGTGCAGGGATGGGCACGTGTCGAGCAGGGTCGGATTTTTGGCTCATCCGAATCCGACTCGAATTTAGAGACATTTCACCCGACTCGTACCTGAATATTGAGTATGGAAACCCGACTTAACATGATATTCCCTCCTAATTTTTTATTTGAAATTTGTCCAAAATTAAAAGCACAAGATCGAATACAAAGAGATGGGGGAAAATCAAGAACAAAAGAGTCTGAAATTTCCTTTCATCGAACCAGGTAAGGGAAATTAGAGAAAGGCCGAAACTCAAAAGAGTAAAAAACCCTAAAAATATTTTAATTATACTCGAGTCAGGTCAGATTGAGTAGGGTTTTTTCTCTTAAACCCGACTTCGACCCAACTCGACTGCTTGGTATGTTGCACCCGATCTGACCCAAACTCAAATTATTTCATAAAAAACTCAACTCTATCAGATCGGGTCGAACATTTGACCCATCGGTCCGGGTCAAATGCCCATCCCATGTATGTTCCAATGTCACCTCCATCAAATGAATTCTGTGCAACGGTTATTCATTTTGCAGAACTTGGAAGGAAAGGAAAAAGAAAAACAACGGCGAAGAAGCCATGGCCTTTACGACCATTAATCTCGCCCCTTATCCAAAGCTTGCTATCAACAATGGAATCTTTGCTTCTCAATCTTTTTCCACTTCCTTTTTTACCATCAAAATCGTTCTTCGGGACTTCTTCTTTCTCAGTGGGACCCCTCCGTTCCGCCATCAATCATCATGCCTCGTCTCGGCCCAACATCAACGGCTCACGGTGGTCTTCTACTGTCTTCCAATGCTTTCCCCTGAAATCAGAGCTCTCCGTTTCTTCCGATGGCGGCCATGGCAGTAACGGTGCTTCCGGTATGACAAGGACTACTCCGAACCAATGTTTATTGATTTACCTTAAATTTGAAGGTGTTATCAATTGGATTTGGATTTTGAAATTTAATCGAAATGTCATTGTTTGGACTTTAGTTTTTAAATCTGATAGTATATTTCAAAAGTTTGAATAGTACAGGGGCTGGGAGTGTAATTAACACCGATTGGAGTGAGTAAATGTGGCATTTATAGTCTTTGCAGCGGAGAGAGTGGTGGTTCTAGTCATTGGTGGAGGGGGAAGAGAACATGCCCTTTGCTATGCATTGCAGCGTTCGCCATCTTGCGATGCCGTCTTTTGTGTACCGGACAATGCCGGGATTTCTGCCTTGGGCAATGCAACTTGTATTCCCGACCTCGACGTCTCCGATAGTTCGGCCGTGATTTTATTTTGCCGCGAATGGAGTGTCGGTTTGGTCATTGTCAGACCGGAGGCTCCCCTTGTTTCAGGCCTTGCTAATGATTTGGTAATGGCTGGAATCCCTACTTTTGGCCCTTCAGCTGAGGCTGCCGCTTTGGAAGGTTCTAAGAACTTCATGAAGACTATATGTAGACAAATATGGGATTCCTACAGCTAAGGTTTTATCTCAAAGTACTTGCAAAGATATGTTTATTACATTATCAGACATGTTTTTTTATTGTATTAATGTTTTTTGAATGTTTGGTTTAGTATCAAACATTTTCAGATGCATCGGCTGCAAAGCAGTACATTAAAGAGCAAGGAGCACCTATTGTTATCAAAGCAGATGGACTGGCTGGCGGAAAAGGAGTTACTGTTGCAATGAGTTGGAGGAGGCGTACGAAGCTGTCGATTCGATGCTTATAGAGGGCGGTTTTGGTTCCGCAGGTTGCCAGGTCATTTTCGAGGAATTTCTCGAAGGAGAAGAAGCATCGTTCTTTGCCCTTGTGGATGGAGAGAATGCCCTGCCACTCGAGTCCGCACAAGACCATAAACGGGTTGGAGATGGTGATACAGGTCCTAATACAGGTGGGGCGGGGGCATACTCCCCTGCACCGGTCTTAACTAAAGAACTTCAATCTGTGGTTATGGAATCTATTATTCTCCCTACAGTTAAGGGGATGTCGATGGAAGGATGCAAATTTGTCGGTGTTTTATATACTGGACTGATGATTGGGAAGAAGTCCGACTTACCTAAACTAATAGAGTACAATGTCCGGTTTGGAGACCCGGAGTGTCAGATCAGTTATATGCTGGTTCATTTGCCATCTTTTAAAGCTTCAGCAAGGCAATAGATTCTTAATTGCATTTGTTGTGGTTTGTTCTGCAACAGGTTCTGATGGTTCGTTTAGAGTCTGATCTTGCAAAACTTCTGCTAGCAGCCTGTAGAGGAGAGCTAAAAGGGATGTCGCTGAAATGGTCCCCCGGGTTGGCTATGGTGGTAGTGATGGCAAGCAAGGGTTACCCTGGCTCCTACGAGAAAGGGACCGTGATTCGGAACCTTGAGGAAGCAGAACATGTTGCTTCTTCTGTCGAGATGTTTCATGCTGGAACTGCACTTGATTCGGATGGCAATTTCACTGCTACCAGTGGCCGTGTTCTCAGGATTACTGCTAAAGGAACAAATCTTGAAGAAGCAAGGGATAAAGCTTACCTAGTAGTTGAAGAAATCAACTGGCCGGGTGGATTCTACCAGAAGGATATCGGATGGAGAGCCCTTTCCTCAAAAAGCAATTTGCTAGAAATGCTTAGAATAACATTAAATTTCCGAAGAATGGCATACAGAAAGTTCTGCACTACCTGATAATCGACTGCTCAGTTTCTGTATATTGTACCTAATTCAACTCAATAAAAGGGAGAAGATATGAATTGAACATGGAAATTCATTCTTTCAACTGTCATATATTTAGATATATGTGCATAATTTCTTCACAAAGCTATAAATCTTGTTTAGCAATTCAACTTGGCAATTTATATGAACCAAGTTTCCGAAAAGAGAAAGCAAAAACTCACACCAGATATGTATAGAGGAAGGAAGGAAATAAAAGAACCTTCCTATACCGTCTTACACCTTTTTGGGTGAGCAAATAACCTAGAGAAAATATTATGTACCATCTTTCAGTTCTTCAGTCTGATGATCAGTATGCTGTATGCTACTTGATTGATTCCACTGCTTTATCCGGCAAATGGTTCCTGTGACCAGGACTATCCGGCTTATCGAGCCTTCCACTTGTAGAAGGGCTACCTCTCTTAGAAGATCCTCCACTTGCATAAGCCAAGCAGTCATCGCAGCAGCAGGGATATCCTTGGTATCCGTTCGCCATGTTATGTCTGCCTACTGGATAGACCCGGTTTACTGGAACATGACCGTGCCCCATAGCACCCCTCACAAAGTCGTGTGGCCCCGGGGACTTTTCAGCCCGAAAATCTGGGGATGTTCTTGGAGATTGAATGCCATGGGGTTGTAGTTGCTGGTGGTTTTGGTGATAATGATGATGTGGCTGGTAAACTTGGTGATTGCTATGGTTGTTACTTTGCGGATGGAGGAGGTTGTGAAGGCTAGGATAACTCCGGACTTTAGGCATGGGAGGTTTATTATGTTGGTTCCCATTCGAAACTGATGGCTCCATGGGGAGAAAGCTATCTGGAGAAGCTTCTTTAGGGGAAGTGCAAGCAGAAGTGCTGAAGATAGAGCGGTTTTGGTTAACAGGGGTGAGCCTTCCACTAGTATTGTTTGAACTTGGACGAACTATGCCATTGATGGCTTCTATATACCGCTGCTCAATGGCATAGTGATCAACAGGTTTCATTTGGTTCTCGACTACAATTGGGTTCGAAGGGAACAAGAAAGCTCGTAGTTTTGGAGTTCCTTCACTTTCGAGACGACGATACTCATCAACCATATATTTGAAATCCTCGTCGGATTTTACAGTTACCAAGGTATCAAGTTCATCAGGGATAACCAGGAATTTCAGAACCATGTTCCCTTCGACCATACTGTTCACCTTCTTCATCAATTCTGTCACATATGGGGAAAATGTCACTTTAAAAAAATGGTTTCATAAAGTTCTGCTGATTTCTTCAGCTTTTAAGATATCCAAGTATAAGTATGATTTTTTTTATATAGTATTATTATTACAAATTTGAAGAGGAGAAAGATTACTAAGATTTGAACTTTGGCCAAAACGAAAACATAAAGCAAGCAAGCACCTCTAAACACTAAGACTATGGCTTTGTTGAGTACAGTTTAGAAATACAAGTGTTCAATCCAAATTATGATAGCTAAAACACTGGAAAAATAATTAGACCGACCAATTTTGAATTCTAAATCGATCTGAAAGTTCATCCAAGTTCTATTAGTATCAAAAAGCAAAGTTCTAGTTGTTTCTTGTTACCAAATAAGAATATTCAAATGATAAGTTGAAGCAAATATGGGCAAAACTATCAAAGACAAAGACAGGCAAAGACAATGACCAATTACCTTTGGGAATGAACGATTTAGCATAAAACTTAAAAAGGATGAAACGAGGGCAAACCTGAAAATTTGATATCCCCCGGGACCGCCACCATACGAGTCTCTCCCCCAACGTACTTGAGAGTACCGTCGCTTGGTCTGGGCAATATTTTCCCGCCATAGCTACAAAGAAACTTTACCCTATTCCTCGGCGATGAAGCCAGCCCTTCATCGCTACCAACGGTTTCGCTCGCCGTCATTTGAGTCGCCTCGACAAGCGATTCAACTCAGGGACTCGTTGTTGCTTCTCAATATCGTATCTGAACGCCAAATCTGTGTGTTAGCGTTTTCCTCCCTAATCTGCGATTTTTAATTAAAATTAATTTTATTGGAACAAATTTAAATACGATTCAATACATGATAACAATCTCGAAGCACACAATTCAATAAATAAATAAAATCCACAAGCTTCAGGAACAATAGAAAATCCACATTTCTAAATGAATCCGCGATTGGAATAATTAAATGACTTAATTTGAAAGGAAAAAAAAAAACAGAAATGTTCTGTACTTTCAATACAGAGAATAATCAAAAAAATAAAAATTGAATCAAACAATTATTTACAATTAACTGACAATTAATGTAACTTACCAGATTCAAGTTCAGGCGGCTCCGATCTACCGATTTATTTAACTATAGCAATTGCATCCTTCAAAATCTATTGAAATATATTGCATCAAATCAATAAATGTTGCTTGCAATCAAATTAATATGTGTATATATATTGAACGAAGAATATCATATAGAATCTTCTTTACATTTCCAGAAGAAAAAAAACAGTTTAAGCAAGCATTGCTAAAATTAAAAAGATTAAAATTAGCAAATCTAAATAAAGAAGTTATAGAAGTCGATAGAATTACTAGTTGTTTGGACGGCGAGAACTGAGTCTGAATTGTAGCAGAGCAAAAACGATACTTTTTTGGAGAAACTCTGGGAATTATATATATAAAAAATGTGAAAACAGAATTCAGTTCTTTTTTCCGATGAATTTATATTGTGATCTGTGCTTGTTGCAAATCGAACGTATGAAAATTAGGTTGGTGATGAACCGGAAATAGTAAATAACAAAATTTAAAATTAAAGAATATTCGGAGAAGTTTTTTGTTTATTCCGATTAATAAATCTAAAATATTATAATTATATACTATTTGTCGGTATAATTATGGCCGTAAACGAACGGAACATTTAGCGAACCGCTAGACAGAAGTTCGTTTATGTTTGTTTATTTATTAAACGAATGAATATGAATAAGAGGATCGTTCGTTCATTTCGTTCATAAACGTTCGGCAATCCGTTCGTTTATGATCGTTCGTTTAAATTTATTTACATGTGTCCATTTATATTATTATTTTTCATAACAAAAGTATTATATTTAAAAAAATAAAAAATATGAAATAAAATGATTGTCGAAGACGTTTGGATTTTAAGAAGATTATTTTGTCGAACAAATTAACTTAAAGACTTTACCTTTATTATTCTATTGTGCTTATTTACAATTTATGCATGTTTTTGTCATATTCGAACAAATTAACTTTGAAGTTGCAACTTATATTAATGAATTTTATGTGGTTAACGTTATTGTGGTTTATATTCATTTACGTTCGTTTATTATTTTAACGAGCGAACACAAACAATCTACATTCCTTAAAGAATGAACATGAAGAATAAATTATGTTCATTTAGTTGTTCGTATTCGTTCAGTTAAAATTAAACGGACCGTTATAGAAGTGTTAAATGTTTATGGCAGGGTTAGGTTTGATTTAGTCCGGATATTTCACAAAACTAATATACTTCATGCATATTTAAGTCCAGTCCAACTTGAAATATGCGCTTCAAATTTTATCCAAAATTACCGTTAGTTACAAATAATTAAATTTTATCCAAATTTATTATAATCATATACTATTTGTTGGCATACTCACAGTATCATACTTCATGAATATTTAACTCGGGCTCAATTTGAATATAAACTTTAAATTTTATTCAAAACCATTGATATTTATAAATGATTAACACAACCCATTTGTAGCCCACCATAATTTTTAATTTATTTTTTAAAAAATATTTATTCTATTTTAATTTAATATTTAATAATTTTTTATGATTATCTTTAGTTAAATTTCTTTAATTTTCTTTTTTATGTGCTGACAAATATATAAAAATAATGAAATATAATATAGAGTTAATTGCAAAGTACGTTTTTAAATTCAAATTTTATTTTAAATTGATCCCAATTTTGTAAACATTCTTATAATTTTGAAGAAATAAAGAGACGACAGAGAAGCCGAATAAATTGAAAATTTTGACCAAAAAATCATATATATATATATATATTCAATGGTAATTTTGTAAATATAATAAAAACATACATATAATTAACAATATATTAGGTAGAGAATTTTCACCATAAACTCGAACTTGCTTATGACTTTGACTATATCTTCCTTAAAACCAACTATAAATTTATTTTGTCATCCTAAATTTGAAATTCAAGCGAAAACCTTTAATCAATTTGAATAAGGTTAAATGATTTTGTCATCCCTAAAATCAAAGATTGATTATATTTCGTTCAACATAAAATTTAAAGTTTTCAATAAAAGGTTTACTTACATTAATATAAACTTGTTTTAGGCTTTGTTTTTGGTTGAGGTGAGAAAATCTTGGTTTGGCGTAAACTAAGGTTTTGCAAAAGCTAAAAAAACTAGCTTTTGGCAAACCAAGGTTTGAGAAGCTAGTATGAGGAGCAAACCAAGGTTTTAACACTCAAAAGTTGAGTGTTTGCTTTTAGAATTTTTTGAGTGGAAAAGCTGGTTTGGAAAGCTAAACTAAAAAATACCATGGTCAACAATAAAAGATAAACACCATTAACACTAAAAATACACATGACAATGATGATATGTTGACAAACCAACACTATTTTTTTGGTAATATGCATGTCCCTTACGGTTTATGTTCGAGATGCAATGTTGTCCTTCCCAACAAAGACACCTCCAAAGTTTAAACTCGTATCATGCAATGTGCCTTACCAGTACACCCAACGTTTATTGATTATCTTACAAACATTTATTAATATAATAGAATCAGTTTAAAGATCCAAAGTAGAGATAGATTTGTAGATAACCAAATTTTATTAAATATTTTTTCATCTAAAAATTAATAAATTCGGAAGTGATAAAGGATAAATTTTAATAAATTGAAGGATATTTCCAAACGAAAAATGTTTTTTTTTAAACTTGAGTCCTAATAAAACAAACGGATAAATTTGGAGAATAATTCAAATGAAAGATAATATTTAAAATACAGGGGATGTTGCATAATATTTTAAAATACAGGCCATTTTTTACCGTACAAGTGGCACTCTGTTTTTAATATTTTTTCTCCAAGCAAGTGGTGTCTTTTCTTTTTTTTAATATTAAAAATTGGAAAAAAAATATTAAAAATAGAACACTGTAAAAAATGACATATATTCTCAAATATCCTCTAACATTCCCTATATTATAAATATTAACTTTCATTTAGTTTATATATCCAACAAACCAAAATAAAGAGTATCCTATGCTCAAGATTTACACCTACAAATAAAGACAATCCAAGGTCGATTCCACGAAAATGCCGCCAAGTTTTGGACTTTATACTAAAATTAAATCTCTTTTTATGTGTCTAAATAAATTCCACATGTTATTTGATGGCATGTTTTGTCCCTTTGATTCTCATTTGTAATTTCTGTTTTTTATTATCTTTTAAATAAAAGCCAGTAAATATTTTTTCAATCACTAAACCATATCTATAATGAGATCTAAATATTTTATTTTGATACAATAAATTAATAAACGAAAATTCATTTGTTAAAATATAAATTTTATCTAATTATATTTTTCTTGAAAACAAGATACTAATAACACAATAATAATGCTGGATCAAATGATAATGAGTTTAATATCTCTTGTATAAGATCTTGAATTCAAGTATTATAAATAAAGAAAACAACGGTGAACAAAAGTAGAACGGTCTAAAGCCATAACTGATCCCCTAAAATGATTTTTTTTTATTTAATACCTTTAAAATTAAAAATTTTACTCTCATAAATGATAAAACTTTAATTACATCTTATAAAAACTTAAAAATTTATAAACTAAAGAGTTATTTGCACCATATGACTCAAACTATGACACTCATCTTAAATTAGTCTCCAGATTTTTGAATATTCCATTTTTGTCCCAAACTATGACACTTATTTTAAATTACTCCCCAGACTTTTAAATATTATAATTTCATCCTCAAATTTTGGATCTCATTCTAAATTGGTCCTCAAACTTTTGAATATTCCATTTTTGTCCCAAACTATTACCCTCATTCTAAATTGGTCCCCAAACTTTTTGAATATTCTAATTCCATCATCAAATCTTCATTCATACCACATTATATTATTACATAATACACATCAGTTTTTCATGACAATTAACCATTTTTATAACGGTTTTATTAACGTAAGATAGGATTAACATACATTGATAATATGGATATGAAATTGGAATGTTCAAAATGTTTGAGGACCAATTTAGAATGAGAGTCATAGTTTGAGGATGAAACTAGAATGCTCAAAAGTTTGGAGACAAATTTAGAATAAAGGTTATAGTTTGAGGATGAAATTAGAATGTTTAAAAGTTTAGGGACAAATTTACAATGAGTGTCATAGTTTGGGACGTGTGTTGCAATTAACTCTAAACTAAAACAATCATAAAATTATATTATGACCTTAAAAATTGTATAATTTAATATTTCCGTAAAGAAAATTTTTTAACCAACAAGAGTTAAGTGCAATAGCAAGAAACATTGTTCTCTCAACGAGAAAATTAGAGTTTAAACATTAAAGACGGTATTATCAAAAGGGAAAGTCACGAATCTCGATTATATGGAGAGTCACGAATCTCGATTATAGACAATAAATTAGACATGCACTTTAAAGAAAGTTCGGACGTCACTCTACATTGAGAGAGCTTACTCTTTCTTCCGATCTAATAGTTCAAACTTATTTAACTATAGATATAATTAAAATTCAATTTAATTACCCGATATCGAAATCTTGAAAAATTATAGATAATACTCGTTTTTACTTTATTATATCAATACTCCAACATATAAAATCAAAGTAATAATACTATTTAAAATACGAAAAATGCAACAATTAAACAAGTTTTTTTTTAGAAAAAGAAAGAAAATTGCAAAGCAGGTTCAAAGGACATACTTCCCTAGTAATTAAACGACACTACAGTTTAAAAATTCTCTTCCATGCTTTAAGGATCTTGTCTCTTGTGTTCTTCTTCTTCTTCGCAGATCTTTTAGTTCCACCTATGTCCGATGCTTCATCTTCATCCAAGGGAGATGTTAGAGTCACGTACTGGTCATGGATCCTGCAATAACTTTCCGACACCGAGCAAGATCTTCGCATCGAGAACGCTCTCTTCACGGCGGCCTGGAGCTGGAGCTCATAGGCCGAAGAAACCGAGCTGTTTCGTCTCAACGTGGGATCGGCGGACATCTTCTCCCCCCCGCCATTGACGTTGCCTTCGGTTCGACCGTCATATTCACCGCCGTCGTCTTCTTGCTCCGATGGACATTGGGTGTCGGGGTTTGAGTTTTTGATCGGGTTTGGGGTTGGGTTGGAAGTGGGTTTGGGGGTTTCGGGCTCGGGGATTGGGATGAGATCTGGGGGAGAAGACTCCATGGATATGGAGCTTTCATTGCCTGCAGCTTCAACTTTGACCTTGGAATACAAGTATCCGTTCATTGTTTCGTCCTTTTGTGGAACTGGAAATGGGAGGTGTGGCCTGCTAGAGTGGTTTGAGCTAGGAGATAGAACAGTCTAGCAACGGTGAATATATATATATGGAAGATGGTGTGAAAGTGGGGTCAAATAATGAGATGGAAACAAGGTTAGAAAATACCCGATGCATGTTATGGATGAGAGAGATTCAGAGTATATTTTACTGAAGGTAGAATTAGATATTTTATATTCGGCAGTTGTTGAAAATAATTGTAACTGTAAGATTATGTATTGTATCACATTCACATTATATTTTGATAATATTAAGAGTCGAAACAGGTTAGATCTTTAAAACATGACAATTTTTTTAGATTTAATTTTGTCAATTCATTAGTAGAGATGTGCATGAATCACGTAGGGTTGGTTTTTTGGCAGACCCAAATTTAACCTAAAAATTTAATATTTTTATCTGAATCTGATTTGATTCGACTCGACATGTGGTGATTTTCCATCCGACTCAAACTCAATTCAAAATTGATTACTAATCTCTAAATCATACTTAAATGATAGAGTAGAAATCGTTTGCTCATTTTCGGTGTCCCGATTTATGTCTTATCATTAAAAAAATTAAGTTTAGAATTTAGTATTAAGGTTTAAGGTTAGGGTTCAGGATTAAAGTTTATAGTATTGTGTATAGAGTGTATTTTTAGGGTTTATAATTTAAGAATAAAATTTAGGATTAATAATTAACATTTAATTTTTTAATGTTGGGCACAAAAAAACCAAAAAATACATAGGATTTTCTACCATTTAATCTCTAAATTCGATAAATATAAGATACTTATGTAACAATTGAATTATTACAATAGTGTGTCCCATTCCAATGAATTATTGGATAAAAATAAAGGGTAAAACTTTGATATTTTACACAAGATTCTTAACCATAACCCTAAAAAGTTAAACTCTAAACCTTAAACCCTATACACTAAATTCTAAACACTAACTTTGGATTCTAAATCTTACAACCTAAACTTTAAACCCTAAACTAAAACCCTAACATCTAAAACTAAAAGGCACGTGTACACTAAAATTTACACGGCATATGTATAAAAGTTTTTTCCAAAAATAAAATATGTGAATGTGCTTGTTTTTTAGTAGTAAATAAATATGTTGACTATACGTTGTATGTTGAGTTAATGCACCGGATCCTCCGATCTGTCTAGTCGTTTTGGTCAACAAGTCTTCATCACGGGCCACGTGATCCCCCTTCGTCCATGTTTTTAGGACCTATGATTTAATTACTGTTTAATCCAACATCAAATAAAATCACGTATATAATAGACAGTAATATTTAGGATTAAATAATATTTTATCTTTTTAAATTATTTCTCATTATCATTTTGATGTCTAAATAAATTTATTGGTTTAATTTAATCCTTAAAATTTCCAAAACTGAAAAATTAATGGGCAATTTTGTTCGTTGGAAAATATTATAGGAAGAATTTCAAAATTTTCAGTGGGATCATGTAGCAAAGTCAATAAGAGAGTATTTTCCGTGTAAGGCCCAAATGGCTCAAAAATCACGTAGGCCCCCTGAGTATGGAAAATTCTCTCTTAATAATACGGTATCTTAACAGGACAATTTTTTTTTTTCTTTTTTCGATGATTTTTCTATGTTTAACATTCAAAAATTAAATTTTAATTTATAACTTAAATTTTAAATTTTAAAAAATATATATTTTTCTAAACTTTAGGCCTAATTTTTGAACGTAAAGCTCTTATCTAAACACCGAAAAGGGCAAAATTTTTCTAGAAACTGCATGGAAACTTGATTATATTACTGCAAGATGCAAACTAAATTCCATGTAAACAAACAACCAAAGTCAAACACATGATAATGAATACCAATCTATTTTCTCTTATAGTTTTGTCTGGAAAGCTTTTCTGGCGATTAATTTTGGTATGTTCTGATGAAAAATGAAGATGAGTAATTTTGTATTGGTACCACCATGCGAACCTCCACGAAGTGAGCCTTTCAGACATGCGGACGGTCGTGAACATACCCTGCGAAACAAACACCAACGACCGTGTGTGGGTCACCTACCACTTCCTGCAAACATATTCCGCGGACGATCACCATCGACCACGTGTCGGCACATGTGGTCTAACTTAATGACAAACTAGTCTAGACCATCACTTCCTAGGATGTCCAATCAATACCAATATCGCGACAAAAGACACGTTCACTCATCTTCAACCGAACCGCACCCGAAAACCTCTAGGACTACCAAGAATCCTTCATCTCACCATCAGAACCAGCGTCCACAGGTATTGTTCACTTTACCTGTCAACAGGTACCAAGAACAACCAGTTTCTCTTCCTTTTTTTGAAGTAGCTGCATACATGCATGCATATATTATACATATTCATATAGACATCTATCCATGTTCATGCAACAAAGATTTTTGGTTCATTGGAGCTAAGTCCACTTGCCTGATCAAAGCTTAGAATCAAAAGGTCTTCATATGTGATTTGGGGGTTTAAAAAGTTGGGAATATTGGATATATTTATGGTATGGGTTCGTTTTCTTGCAGATCAAATGTTTGGTGAAAGTTTATACTTTATCTAATGATTGTTGGTGTTTGTGAAAATGGGCAGTTTTTGGTTAATTTAAGGTTGGTTTGTGTATCCAAATCTATCCATAAAGTTTGGAGTTGGAGTCTTGTTTTGGTGAAGAATAGTGATATACCGGGGCAAATGGCACACAAGGTTTCGGGGGTGCAATTGATGGGGAGTTCATCCTGTCCATATGTGTTTTAGTAGTTCAGTTGTTGTGGCATGAGTCAAATCCTTTGGAAGATATATGAGAAATGTTGGCCATGTTTTCAGACTTTTTTTGTCTGTCATGACTCATGAGAGTCTTTTTTTTTTCATTTCTTTTCTTTTATTATCTCCAGATGTCAGAGCAATTCAACCAAGGATTATATTTGCCTGGAACAATACCTTCGGGCCTCTTCAATTCCATGTTTGAATTCTCTGGTTGTTGGCAAAAAGATGCTGCTCAAACCAAAACACTCGCTTTTGATGGGGAGTTCATCACCCTCTATTCACTTGAACTGGAAAAATCTAAAATGGCGCTACGAGATCGTGTCAAGAAAGCAGTCCCGTATACATGGGAACCTGCAGCATTGGCAAGGTGATTTTTTATACAAAAATTGATCTCTGAATTCTGGTGATGAGTTCTTAAATAAGACCTTGTCATATAGGAGGCTTTTTCTTCCTTAGTGATTTGGGCTTCAGCCAATGCATATTTCTCTCTCTGTCTCTTTGAGTTTTGTCATCATTCAATTTCTTTTATTCTGGTTCATCATTCATGTTTTTAATGAAACTACGAAGAACGCTGTCGATTAATTTTCTGATGCCTACCGACTTTGTCTCTCCCTAATTTTGTCTTGAATCAATAAAAAAAATTTAAATTATTACTAGTTAAGGAAAAGTCGTCACCTACAGATGGCGTCTTCACCTGCAGATGGCGACTTTTTCCTACACTGTAGATTTTGCCGTAGATTACAAAATATCCCTTAAAGTGCTCTACTTTTTCAATTGTTTAATCCATTTGAATTATTTGCCCAAAGCTGCCCTAAAACCTTACTATCAGGGCCGGCCCTAAATTTTTGGTGGCCCTTGGCGAAAATAAAAATTAGGCCTTAAATTATAGATTTAAATTGAAATTGCAGTCGTATTTCTGATTGTGTTGTGTTTATCATTATTGTGGGCATAACCGATGTTATTTCGGGCACTACGAGTATCGCGGTTGTGCATTTTTTAATAACATGTGCTATTGTGAATATAACAGTTGCAGATATCACAGTTTCAGGTGATGTCGCTATCTTCATGTAACGTCGTTGTTGTGGTTGCATATCACTATTTAAATATCTGTTCCTAATAACAAGTAATGAAAAAATAAATTTTAAGAGTAGGTCTATAGTAACAAGTATTGAAAAAATCTAGACCCTAATAACAAGTATTGAAAATATTGAATTTTAAGACTATGCTCATAATAACAAATATTGAAAAAAAACGAGGCCCTAATAACAATAATTAAAAATAAATAAATTTTAAGGAAAGACCCCTAATAATAAATATTAGAAAAAACTTAACCCCTATTAACAAGTATTAAAAATTAAATTTTTAATAATAAATTTATTTCGAAAAAAATATAAATAGTATGTAGTTTTCCTGAGATGTGGGCCCTGGACGGGCACCATTGTTGCTCTTGCCTAGGGCCGGGTCTGCATACTATAACACCTTATACTCTAAATCTTAAACTCTAAATCTTAAACTCTAAATCATACTACCTAAACCTTTAAAATCTAAATCATACAACTTAAAATTAAATATGTAAGCCCTAAATTTTAAAAAACACGCGTAAACTATTTTTTATATTGAGTTAACACGTATTTTAACACGGGTAAACTAAAACACGAATCGTTTATTAAATTTTTTCCCTTTTACCAATAGCATCTATCTTATGACTACAAGTTAATTGTTAAATATGAAAATCCATCCGTCACCCCTTCCGGTCAAGGACGTGGGCCTTTGGGGGCTGAGCTCCCCTCAATTTTTTTACTAAAAAATTAAGTGTATTTTTAATAAATATTTTGACAATACGCACACACAATGTAAATAAAATGATTAAATTCAAATTTTATAAAATAAAATTATCCATTTTTTATTAGGACCACTTGTTAGATTCATTAATTAATTAAAATTTAAATGATTTAACCATATATGATATACATACACACATATATATATACCTTCATATTTTTATATGGAATATACATATATTATGCAAATTTGAGTGACTTGACTCGAGCTTTAAAATCGATACACTAATTGCTAAAAATTTTGAGTTACTTAAGTTATCATTTTATCACTCAAATTTTATTTGAAATTTTTTCAAGTCGAGTTAAGTCTGATCGAGTTTTTTTGCGTCCAGTAGTAAAAATCATTTTTTTCAAGTTGAATCGAGTTTTACTCACCTCTAAATACAACACTAATACCTGATCAATAATTGAAATTTAAAGATATCATTAATATTTTCTTAAAGATAACTATGCGAATTAATTGTGCCAGAACGCCAAATTTAATTACCAAGATTCTAAAACACATTATAAATACAACACTAATACCTGAAAAATAATTGAAATTCAAAGATATTATTAATATTTTTCTAAAGATAACTATGAGAATTAGTTGTACCATAACTCCAAATTTAATTACCAAGATTCCAAAACACACTATAAATAGTTAAATACAACACTAATACCTAAACAATAATTGGAATTTAAAGGTATTATTAATACAACACTAATACTTATTAGTCGGCTAATCATAATCGAATTTTACAAATATCAAATATAAGACGACCCTCCAATTGAATTTTTAAATTCACAACATCAGAATTCGAACTTCTAACATCTACCAATATTCCAAAACACACTATAAAAATCCCTCAACCTCATAGTGCACATATATGTCATCACACCATGAACCTCAAAAAGATCATGTCATTCCCAATCCTGGCAGCAGCATTCTCCTTGTTGTGTCCATTGGCAGCCAGAGTGACCAATGAAGAAATGATGTTCATCAATTACCACCTGGGAAGCACGGGTACGCCAAACTATTAACTTTTCAAGTATCTAATACGTCTCTGGCACGAGGACGGCACGAAGACGATCGGAGTACGTACCGAAGACGTCCTACGGTGATGGGATAGGTTAAAATTCGTCGGGGACGGTTGTTGAACTTATAAAAACGTTTCGGAGACGGCATGTGACCCGCACATGCGTTATCAGGGCTATTTTTGACATTTAGCATAAAAAACAATAATAATAAAACTAAATGAAACCTAATTGCATCCTGTCTCTGTAGTCTGTACAACTTTCACATTTTCAATTTTCACTTTTTTAGTCGACAATTGGAGAGGAGATGGAGGCAACAGACACCAACCAATGACAAGGAGGCCGGAGCAAACGAAAAGCTTGTACTCCGACGCTGTAACACCCTCGGCCCGAATGTCATATTTGGGCCTTGAGCCCAACTCATAACAATAAAATTCAAAATTAGATTTAGCCCAAATTTCATCCATTTCATCAAAACCCATTAGATCCAAATATTTCAAAAACAAGATATTAGTTAAAACGTTAAAAGAGGTGCTCCATTTAAAATACACAAATAAAGCATTCGACACTTAAGTTAAAATCTAAAATATGAGTTACAATACAACATAGGGTCTTACAAATACATAGCCCAAAACCTAAGTACTGTACTCAGACACAAGTCGATGCTGAAGTCCTACTCCAATGGTCCTCTGACGATGCACGTCAACCTACTAACCTGCAAACGAAAACAACAATTTCGAACGTTGAGCTAACAAAGCTCAGTGGGTACACTTCCACTCAACCAAGATTCATACAAATTATAAATAAAAGCATGCAGTTAAAGATGACAATATGGTGATAACATCATATTAATATGGCACTATCTCTAGTCGCCTTTACATATATCAACGGTAAGAAGTAAATAGTTTCACACAGCAACCATATGTATAATATCAACAAACTTAGAGTGAGACTCAGTCCCACTAAGTATCGGGTACATACACTCTAAGTGAGACTTGGTCCCAGTAAGCATTGGGTACACACACTCATGCTCAGAATCTCTCATCAAGCCTTCAAATGAGTCTCAGTTCCACTAAGCATCGGATTCATACATTCGGAAATCTTCAACCATGGTGTTGCAACACTCTCACACTGGGTATTCTGATCCCATCAAACAAGGTGACTCAACCATATTAATGCTCTTACTTGACATACATTCATCATTCGATCCACCAAGGATCCTTATACACACAACACAACAAGTCACCCAAGGTTTTAATTATGTTTTTACCCACTAAGCTCGTACATGATGTTTAAATCTCAGTTTCTCAATTTTACTATTCATTTTACCACTCTAGAAGCCCTTCGGGCTTTAGTCCTTGAATTATAGGTCACTTGAACTCAAAACATATTTTTCGGACAAATTGCTCAGTGCATACCGATACCCACCTACGAGTATCGATACGCTCCAGTGGGTACCGATACCCACTTTCGTGTACCGATACCTGGTTTACACTCGAAATGAGGTTTAGTTCAAAGCATGTACTGGTATACGGGGACGCGTACCGAAACCCCAAGGTGTATTGATATGCCCCCTGGCGTATTGATACCGATTTTAGTTACTAGAATCTAATGGAATATGGGGTACCGATAACCCTCCTAGATGTATCGATACGCCCTTTAAGCTAGGCTTGGTTTCAGCCAAATTAACACGGGTATCAATACGTGCTCAAACTGTATCGGTACTCGAACCCAGAACTTGATTTTATGGAGTTCGAGAATCATCCTCAAGCCCCCAAGACCCAAAGGTAAGACCCCAATTCATTCCTACAATTTATGGAAGGTAGATTAAGTGGTTTCCTACCATTTTTAAGCCATAACAACACCAAATTTACAATTTACCATTAATGAGGTCTCAAGCATTCAAACAACCACTTTATCAACTAAACAACAAGGCAAATGAATTCATGATTTCCAGGAACACAAGGGAGTTAGTAGTGTACTAACCTTGCTTCTCAAGTTGAAAAACAAGCCTTCTTCCAAGTTCAAGCCTTCCTCTTCCTTTGATCCTTGAAATGCTCTCCAACCTCCTTAACTACAAACAAATGTTGTAAAATGAGTTACAACACTGGTGGAAGATTTAAAAAAGGTTAAATGTGTGATTCTACAACAATGAGTGGAGTCAAAACCTCTATTCCTGCACTCTTGTTCAATCCTGCATCAAAACTCATCCTCCACCAAACATAATGAAACTTACCTCAAAATATAGATTCTTGGTTGATAAACAACTTGCCTCAAACCCAAAATCCGTGATTCTTACACCAAAATACAAAGATTCAAGCTTTCTACTTGGGGAAGGAGTTGAGAGGTGAGGGCGAATGAAGGTTGAAGACAAAGGGGGACAAGGATCAGCTCAGTCCCCTTGCTTTTAGAATTAAAGAGGCTCACATTTCCCACTTCAAATAATTAGGCAATTACCCAATTACTCTCTCATCATCCTCCTATCTCAACCCAACACCCAAAACTCAAGCCCAACACCCTAGTTACAAGCCCGTCAAAGCTCATAAATCCCCAACATCATGGCCCAACGTGAAGCCCACACTTCGGGCTAAATCGACCCTTGGATTCCGAAATCCAAGTCGTCACAGACGCGTTCAAATTTTAATTTCAAGTATGTTTCTCCTATTTCTTTTTTTTTTCATATATTTTACAACCCTTTGGATTTTTCTCTATTTCCCTCTTTCTTTTTGAATTTTCTTTAGAAATTCTTGTGTGAGCTTTTTAAGTGTGAAATACATTGCCAAAATTTTCTAGGTTGCTGGAAAACACATGTCCACATGCCGAAATTTCCTAAATGAAGTCTCAACTTCAAGCATCTGTTAAAGTCCTAAGTGCAGCAAAGTGGTTGTTTTCTAAACCTATTAGACCAGGACAAGAATGCTAGGATTCTACATGTAATCTTCTTTATTGAAAGGCAAACTTACTATAGAATAATTTCCAGCAATACTACTTAGGAGATTGTCAGATAGACAACATATGGAATGATTCCTACAGTAAAAAAAAGCCTATATACCGTTTTCATGTTATTTTGTTACATTGTTTACATTTACAACTAGCCCTAGATTAACCTCTTGAGATTTGACACTTTAATAGCGTGGCTTGTGTATGAATTTTATTTTTTAATTTACTATGAAATATAAAATTTAATGAATATTTATGACTTTTTTTACATCTATTTATAATTTTAATTTTTTTATATGTCATACCCATGTCGTACTTGTACCATGTAATTTTAGAAATTGTCGTTTTTTGTCCATGTTCCCATCTCCGTATCTGTTCCTGTACCCGTGTCAGTGCAACATAGATTACCACATCCACATAGGGAACGACCTGCCGAACGATTTGCCGACGGGTTTTCCATCGCTGAACCTTCACTGCAGGTCTGCCGATAGGGACATCGGCGGGAAAGCGATGCTCTCAGGCGAGGATTACACCTTCGATAAGAAAGTGAACTTATTCGCGACGACGCATTTCTATTGCAACGCGGAATGGATAAGAGGAAAGCAGCAGTATTTCAATGTATTCGTGGCTAAAAGAGACGAGCACTGGTGTCGGAATTATCATAACCCGTGCTTGTGGTCGGTGAGGCAAGATGGGATTTATTTCAGCAACGATAATTTGACATGGTATAATGCCTATTCAATAAATATCATCATACCACCAAACTATTTATCAGTTGTAGGAATAAATATCATGGTCGTTCTCTTCAATTAGAATAACTAATTGAGTGATCTAATAATAAAAAATAAAAATAGTGTTATTATTTTTAGGTGATTTAAGTTTAATTTTTTTTCTTTAAACTCTTTAATTATTTATTTACACCATATGATACAAATGACTTGTGCTCTTAGGAATTTTTACCATTTATAAATAAATAATAGCAACCAGGCTATCACTCTCTCCTATAGCAAACGGAAGAATACCTCCAAGGTCGGCTTGATCCACATTACAGCAGCCAAGTTTTCTCACATCTTCGTCTCTAATCATCTCTTCTGATGAACAGAATTTTTTTTCTCTCTTTCTGGTGTCTCGATACTAAAAAATTAAATTTTAAACTCTAACCATGAATCTTGAACCTTAAACCTTAAAATATATTTTCCTCCAATTTTCTAAACCCTAATCGTAAATCTTAACCTTAAACTTTAACCTTGTACCATAATCCTCATTTTTCAATGTGAGGACATGAATAAAAACACCAAAAAGGGCGGCCGATGCCGCTAATCCCAAGCTAGAGTGAAAAGCATCATTGGTGTTAAGCTTAATTCACCCAGGCTCTTATAGAACAATCTTGTGACGGATCATAAAAATCTTCTGTCCCTTTTTGGTGTCCAACACTAAAAATTCAAATACTAAGTCATAACCCTAAATTATAAATCATAAACCCTATACTCTAAAAATATACCATATATTCAATACTCTAAAATCTAATTTTCTAATGAAAAATCATAAATATGAGTACTAAAAAGGTAAAAGATTTCTATTCCCATGACCCCCTCGAAGCCCATCACCAAGAAATAATAAGAATCTCCTCAATATCTAACGAATATATTATTATTTAAAGATAACTATGAGAATTAATTGTGCCATAACTCCAAATTTAATTACCAAGATTCTAAACACACTATTATAAAAACCCAACCACCTCATAGTGCAACATATCATGGCTGGCCTCAAAAAGATGATCGCGTTCCCAATCCTGGTAGCAGCATTCTCGTTGTTGTATCCATTGGCAACTGCAGTGATCAACGAAGACATGATGTTCATCAATTACCACATCCACATAGCGAACAACCTGCCTAACGATTTGTCGTCGGGTTTTCCGTCGTTGAACCTCTACTGCAAGTCTGCCGATAAGGATATCGGCTGGAAGTCAATGCTCCCAGGCGATGACTATTCCTTCGATACGCAAATAAACGTATTCAGGACAACACTTTTTTTTTTGCAATGCGCAGTGGGTTGAAGGGAAGCAGCAATATTTCAATGCATTATATGCCAAAAGAGACTAGCGCCGGTGCCAGACGTATCATAACTCATTCTTGTGGTCGGTGAGGAAAGATGGGGTTTATTCAGCGATGATAATGTGAACTGGGTTAACACCTATCCATGGTAGATCCATGAAACCGATGTTGTTTGTTGCGCGTAATAAGTGCTTCGCAATTGTGCAAGTGTACACGTCGCAAGTTATAGTATAAAAGATATCATCTTCACAAGGATTGGTGCCATTTCAAGAATCTAATCTCTTGCACTGTAAAAAGTAAAAGAACACAAGTAGAAGATTGTAGGAGTTTAACTAACAACTAAACTAGAAAGTAATAAAGTAAAAGAAGATGTAATCAAATGAAAGAGAATGGGCCAGGTTATCGTGAGTTGAGGAGTGATAGCCAATTGGATCGTCTTGGTAAAAGGGTGCAAGGGCAACTCAGTTGTCGTGGCAACTTGCGCAGCGGGGTTGCCTTGGCAACTAATCGACGGTTGCTTGGGCAACTATTTGGGCGGCTGGGCAGCAACTTCAAGGTTCGACGGAGCGTTCTTCAATGGTTTCTTCTTATCCCTAAGTCGAAACTCTAGCTAATTGTGCATGCCTTGATAATACATCCCTGCGTGAATCAAGGATGAACAACAACCAATCTTGCGCTCCTCTTAGCCGTTGAAATCCTTAACTTATTCCTAAGCCGGATTAATCTTCACCATCAATATATTGAATAAAGACCATACTCATTCGTTTCTTGAATCTAACTCTCCCGATATTAGATAAATAGATGAAGTTACGAGATCCTCTCCCAATTCACTCGCAAACAAGAATAAAAACCAAGAATGAGTAAACCTTAAATTGAAAGTGCAAACTCTTATTACCTAAACAAAATCCAATTGTTTCTCACAACCACAAAATACAATAACCTTATCCAAACAGATTTAGTTCATGGCTAGGTTCCAAAGAAACACAAAACAAAGAATCTCTAACATAAACCTAATCGAACAAGAAAGAAAAAGATGAAGAATGGTTGAAAGCCCTTGTCGAAATATCTCCCATTTGCTCTCCCTTGGAGTTGACAGCTTGGTCTCCTTTAAATAGGAGATGGCTAGGTCAAAGTCTCTCTTGAGGAAGAAGTTAAGTTGGAAATAAATACTTTAAAAGAATATAATTCTTTATTATATTTAAATTCCTTCTAGATTTTCTCCTATCTTTTTGGGATTTAATTTCTCTTTGACCTCTTCATAGAAATCAAACTCCTTTGAGATTTAACTTTGCTCCACGTCATCTTGGGCTTATCTAGTCATCAATTTCGACTGCCATATCATCTTATCCCTTATCAACAATTGCCCTGGCAACTAGCTCGACATCTCTTTCATGCACTGCCCTGGAAATTAGTTTCAGCCTTGTTTAGGCAAGTGATTCTGCACACACACACAAAAACAACTATCAGCAGCACCCTTTTTCCACAAAATTAAGCAAAATATGAAATCAAGCTTGTCCACCAAGGAAACAATGCAAACATGCATGAATGGCTAATAATGCAACTAATATGAGCCTAAGTCTAGCAATAATATGAATAAAAAGGGTGAATAAAATAGTACTTTTAGACACTTAACATTGCAAACCGCTTCTTCCATGGTTGCCGAGGCATGCGCATCAGTGGTTGACGAGGCATGCACGTCTGGAGTTTCCGAGGCGTGCGCATCAATGGTTGCCGAGGCATACGCGTCTGGAGTTGCCGAGGCGTGCGCATCAAGGGTTTCCGAGGCATGCGCGTCAAGGGTTGCCGAGGCATGCACGTTTGAAGTTGTCGAGGAGTGCGCGTCAAGGGTTGCCGAGGCATGCATGTCCATGGTTATCGAGGCAACTAACAGTTGCTCATCCGAGAATGCATCGCATATCTCTAAATTCGCATCCTCTTCCTTATTGCGTTCTAAGCGTGATAAGTGATCGGCTACTTGATTTTCTGTTCCTTTCTTGTCCTTAATTTCAATGTAAAACTCTTGTAAAAGCAATATCCAACGAATCAAACGAGGTTTGGCATCATTTTTAGTAAATAGATACTTAATTGCCAAATGGTTCGTATGAATAATTACCTCTGTACCAATCAAATAGGATCGGAACTTGTCAAATGTGAAAACTACGGCTAGTAACTTTTTCTTCGTTGTTGTGTAATTCACTTGAGCACTATTAAGAGTTTTACTAGCGTAGTATATCACATGAAAGGTCTTACCTGTGTGTTGGCCTAGGACTGCTCCTACCGCGAAATCACTTGCATCACACATGAGCTCAAAAGGTAGCGTCCAATCGAGTGGAACGACAATGGGTGTTGAGGTAAGCTTTTCCTTTAGGGTTTCGAATGCTTGGGCGCAAGAATAATCAAAATTGAAGACTTTATCCTGTTCAAGCAAATTGCACAAGGGTTTAGTAATTTTAGAAAAATTATGAATGAACCTCCTGTAAAAACCTACATGTCCAAGAAAGCTTCGGATTCCTTTAACCGAACTTGGTGGGGGTAATCTCTCGATCACGTCCACCTTGGCTTTGTCTATTTCAATTCCCTTGGATGAAATCTTGTGGCCGAGCACTATTCCTTCATCTATCATAAAATGGCACTTCTCCCAATTAAGGACTAAATCAGTTTCTTCACATCTTGCCAACACATTTTCTAAATTGCCGAGGCAACTGTCGAAGTCATTACCAAAAACAGAAAAATCATCCATGAAGATCTCAAGGAAGTCTTCGACAATGTCTGAAAAGAGTGTCATCATGCATCTTTGGAAGGTTGCCGGGGCATTACACAATCCGAATGGCATCCTTCGGAAAGCATAAGTATCGTATGGGCATGAGAAGGTTTCTTTTCTTGATCTTCTGGTGCTATGGAAATTTGATTGTAACCTGAATAACCATCAAGAAAACAATAAAAGGGTTTACCTGCAAGATGGTCAAGCATTTTATCAATAAAGGGTAATGGGAAGTGATCTTTCCTAGTGGCATTATTTTCCCTAAACCCATGCTTTGCAAATGTTTCCCCACATTACACTCAACCTACTATCACCTTATTTCCCCTTCCCCTAATCCATTCGGGAGACTACAAATTGAGAACACAAAAATTGAACAAGAGAGAGCACAATTGGAGAGAGACGGCAGAGTGAGAATTTGAGAGGAGAGCTCTCGGCAGTAGCAAAAAAAAGGGGAAATGACTCATATTTTTTGGTTTTGGTGTATGTTTGTGGTATAATTTTTTTTATGATCCAATAGAAGTGATGTTTTATTAGTATTTTTTTATGTATTTTTCGTCCTTAATTCTTATATATTTTTATGTTCACGTGCCTCTATATGTTATTAGAATGCATTTAGATTAATTATTGGTGGTTGTTTAATATTTGTTTTTCAATCCTCTTTTCATCTAAATATGTTTTTTTATCATGATACGTGTTTGTTCATGATTTTTATTTATTTTTTATGTTTAGTATGTATGTACATCTTTGTATTTGATATGATTAGTATGTATTTTATGTTCATATTGTTTTTAGGTTATATGTTAGTGTGGTATTATTTATCATATTTAAATGTCATGTTAGATTGTGGGTGTAAATTATGTTATATGATGGAAGATAAGTATTAGTTTTTATGTTAACATGTTGTTATGTTAGTTTAGCATTACATTTCATGCATGCCATGTATATTATATTGGTGTCTTAATGTGTTTAAGCATGTTGGAATTAATTATTTTAGTTTTAGAGGTATGTTTCTTTCTTTTTCGTGTTCATCTTTGTTTTTATTTCTTTATGTTGTGTAATGTTTTTATGTATTTTATTATTTTTATTTAATTTTGTAAAATTCACGTGTTTATGTTTTTTTAGTATCATGCATGTAATTTGTGTCATATGTCAAGTGTTAAGTTTTTATGTAAGTATGCTACTTTGATTTATTAGTTTAGCATCATTTTGTGCATGTCATGCATTTGTGGCATTTGTGATTTTATAGGTTCAAGCATGCTAGGATTAATTAATTTAGTCTTGAAAGTTTGTTTTTGTTCATGCCCATATTTTGTTGTTATTATGATGTGTTAGGTTTTATGCCAATGTGTTTATTTTTATTTATTTTGTAATATTCATATTTTATGTTTTAATATCATGTCAATATAAATTGTATGTTTTATGTTTTATTTTCTAAGTTGCATTTCGGAAATATTATTGTCAATGCGGTGCCTCTTTATTCGAGCGTAAACGGGGCCAGTATCAGGCGTAGTGATAGTGGTTGGGCGTTTACTCTCGGATAACGGGACCTTTAAAATCTACTCGCACTTATAACCAAATTTTAATTTAATCATCACTTTAATCCGGAAAGTTTAATATTAATAAAGCGGTAATTATTAAAGTACCAATTTTGGGCGGTGTGGGGTGCTAATCATTCCCCATCCGTAACCGACTCCCGAACCCAAAGTTTTCAAAATCTCTGGTTTTCTACGGTGTCGGTCCACCTTGAGTGGCCGGTGGAGACTCCATTTTTGAAATAAAATACGGTTTCTTCTAAAATCCCACGGAAGACATTATTTTCAAAATAAAGTAAAATAAAATAAGTAAAAAACATTTTTTAGCGGGAGGGACATCGCTACAAGAGGTTGTTGATAGAATTTTAGGTTTAGGGTTAAAATTTAGGGTTTAGAGTTAAAACTTAAATTCCTACCCATATTATCCTAAAACCTAAACCTCAACCCTAAATTCTAACTCTAACCTTTAAATTCTAACAGTAAACCCTAATTTCTTAACCCTACACTAAAACCCCTAAACTAAAACTTTAAACCTTAAATTTGAGGTACTTGTAGAGACAAAAAGTTTTCACAATCGTGTATAAGATAATAATCCTAGAAATAAATATTAAAGAGACTAAATTTTCTAGAACATAATTAAAAGCAAGACAAAAACTTTCCCTCATACAGGGGTGTTTTGGTTGGATTGTGGGTCTTCCCCTTCCATCATATAAAATCCATCGAGTCATATTTGAACAGTTAAGGTTTTTCGTAAGTTTTAGAGACATAGTTTAGGACGTAGGATTTAGGGTTAAGATTTAAGGTTTAGAGGTTAGGGTTTAGATTTTAGGATAATACGTTGAAGATTTATGTTTTAACCTATAAATTTTAAATTCTAATCATAAGCCCTGAATTCTAGTCATAATCTATAAATTTTAAATTACTAAACCTTAACCCTACACTATAAGCTAAATTTCTAAACCCTAAAATTAAGGCGCTTGTAAAAACAAAAGGTTTCATAGTTTTCATCGCCAGTGTATCAAATAATTATCTAATTTTAAATGATTATAGTGCAATATATGTTCATATTTTTTTCTTAATTTTTGATAAAATATATACCTTATAAATAAAATTATTCAAATTCGAACCTCTTAAAATATATTATATTTTTTTATTGAAATTACTCATTGTGTTTGAACCGTTTATGTTTAAATGCATTAAATATAAATTATTATAAAAAATACATGAAAAAGATAGAAAGCAAGTGGCTTGATTAATGATTACTTAAGACAATAATTCAATAATTAAGGTAAAAGAAATATAATAATAATAGGCTTAAATGAAAAATATGTGCCAAATTATAGCCTTTTTAAACTTTAGGTGCCTAAAGTATTTTTTTGTAAAAATAGGTGCCCAAAATTTCCAAAGTTATAATTTTAGGTGTTTGACAGTTAATGAGTGTTAAAAAAACTTTTAACCAAAAAAAGAGTGACATGTGGCATATTTAATTAATTAATTTTTTTCAAAATTAAAAAAATATAAAAAACTTTCAGTTTTTGAAAAAAATCTCAAAACTTTGAAAAGTTTCCAAAACAGTCCCAAAAATCCCTAAAATACCCAAACCCAAATCCCCCAATCGCCGCCGCTTCCGCTACCTATCGCTGCCGCTAAGCACACCGGGTTGGTCGCTGGACCAAGTCGGTCATTTCCCCTAACTTACCGTCGCCAGAAACGACGAATGGCGTGCAGCCGAACTTTGAACGCAAAATCGACGTTCGCGCTGGCACGCCGTTCGCCGGTTTCTGGCGACGGTGAGTGAGGGGAAATGATCAGTTAGGTTCGGCGACCGGAAGGGAAAGGCCGGCGGATGGCGGCGGTGAGAATTTTGGGTTCCGAATTTGGGGATTTTTAGGGATTTAGGAACTATTTTAGAAAGTTTTAAAATTTTAAGATTTTTTAAAAAAATTTAATTATAAAAAAATAATAATTTAAAGAAATTAAAAATGTCACGTGTCGCATTTTTAATGGCTAACGGGTTTTTTAACATCTGGGCACCTATAATTTTAACTTTTAAAATTTTAGGTACCTATTTTTACAAAAAAAATACTTTATGCACGTAAAGTTCAAAAATAATATACTTTGAGCACTTATTTTTTATTTAAACCAATTATAATATAAAACTAAAAGAGGTGTGAAAATGGAACCCAAGGCCATGCATTGAAAGCTACACCTTTGACTTCCCCTCTTTCATTTTCTTACTATTTCTCAATCAAAACTCAACTCGGAGTTAAAATGGCTTGAATCTGACTCACTCACAACTCACATGTCGATACAAAGGAATTTCTTTATTTTCAGTCAAACCCATTTTTGCTACTCTCGTCCGTGTCTCAACTCAACAACTCTCTCCCTCTCTTAGGGTTTCTCTCTCTTTCTATCTGTTTTCTCTTCTTTTTGTTTGATTTTCCATTTACATTTCTCCATCAAGGAACTGACCTTTTTGTTTTTCTTTATCTTTCTTTCCATTCAAGTTTTGTTTTTGGAATTTCCCGACCTGGAAATCTTGCAGTTTGAAAACACCTCGAAATTGAAACGAAGGGATTCATCGTCTCGGCTTCAATTTGCGTGAGCTTTACTTGGATTGGGTTTTTTTTCGAGCTTCGAAATCTGCGCTAAAAATCCCACCAAAGATTCCAACTTTAATTCTCGAGCTGCGTAAAATGTACGAACTTTTTCTTTCTTTCTTTGTCTAGTATGAGCTAACCTTTTTTAAAATAAAATTATTTTTGGGGTCTAATTTTAGTTTTAGGATCTAGTTTTTTAGGGATATTTGTTCAATCTGAACTATATTGAGTTTTGGGATGTTAATTTGTGGAAATCGGCTAATTTTCTTCTTAAATTGAGCTGAGTTGGTTTTGAGTTGCGATTATTTCTGGAAAATAGTATGAAAATTGCTTGTGTTTGGTATGACTTTGAATATTTGAGCACTTTATGAACTTCTGACTGTTCTCGTTTAGTAATATATACTTAAAAGGGAAAATTTATATGATGGATTTTGCCCTCTTTTGACATGTTGAGCTATTTGTATGATTTGGATTAGCTTTATTTATGTAAATGATTGAAATAGTGTTGTTTTTGCTTTACTTGGATTGTACTATGTTTGGGTTTGAATGATTGATTCACGTGTGAATTTGGTTCCAGTTTTGGTGAAAAAGAGTGATGCACTGAGCAATGGCGCTTAAGATGCCAGCTCCAAAGGCGGCTGAGATTGCCATAGGGTCCATTGGATGTGGTTATGATATTGGAACGGATCTTCGGCTGAAGTACTGTAAAGGGAATAATTCGAAAGATTCGTGTCTTATTGAGATTGATGAAGATGGAGGCCATGAGATTGTATTTCCTGGTGGGATTTCAATACCCAATGTGTCCAAATCAATAAAATGTGATAAAGGAGAACGAACACGGTTTAGGTCTGATGTTCTCTCTTTCCAACAGGTAATAGTTTACTGCTTGTTCGATGCTATCCATATCCATATATGTATTAGACTATTAGTAGTTAAGTTGTGGCATGAGTCAATTCCTGTGAAAGATATACGAGAGTCTGTTTTTTTCTCATCTCATTCTTTTATTTTCTCCAGATGTCAGAGCAATTCAATCAAGAAATATCTTTGACCGGAAAAATACCTTCAGGCCACTTCAATTCCATGTTTGAATTCTCCAGTTGTTGGCAAAAGGATGCTGCTAATACCAAGACACTAGCTTTTGATGGGGTGTTCATCACCCTTTACTCAGTCGCACTGGAGAAATCTCAAATGGTGCTACGAGATCTTGTCAGGAAAGCAGTCCCATCTACATGGGAACCTGCAGCATTGGCAAGGTGAAGTTTGATGCAAATTTGATCATTGAATTCTGGTGATGAGTTCTTCGTATTGATCATGCTAGGCATTAAGCTAGCACTTTTGCAGTTGCTATGGCAAAATTAAATCATCCATTGGATGGTATTATACAGTTTACGAGGAACCTCCAGATGAAGTTAGGTCTTTGGTCTTAAAAGATATTGCTGGAACTTTAGTTGATTGTAATGCTTTTGGTTTAGTTTGCTATGATAAAGCTGCTTGTCTATTAAAAAAGGACCT